>JAOYMZ010006704.1:0-22559 GCA_025802335.1 Pinguicula primuliflora | reverse complement strand
AATATTCATTGAGTCCCCCATCATAGGACTTGCCGTCTGGTAATATGGAATGTATGATCCATCATACATGTGATCTATGCGTGGCCGCACCGGAACAGGTCGCATATCTTCTCCCTCATCTTCGTTGTCGGGTTCGGAGTTAATGACATCTACATCATTGTCTGCAGTATCGCCTTCCGGATCGATAATAGGGGACAAGTGGTCAGCTGCATTACTTTGAGGCAACATCCAGCTATATTGTGGTTGAGAATAACCTTCTTGGCTCATTGGTTGACACCATATATCTTGTCTTGACGCGAATGGATATGGCGTGGATAAGATCGGCGCGAATGGATATCCCGATGATTCATGTGAATAATAGGAATTTTGAGTGAATGAGCTCGGCTCGACGTACTCCGGAGGTATATTTAAGTCAGGAATTTGCGCGCTCGAATCGGAAAACCAGTCAAAAAAACCAGAACCGCCAAAATTATTCATTAGAATATATCCTAACATAAAATATTAAAATTTAAATAATATAAATTACATATTAAATATTATAATTGCAAAATACCAAAAAATACCTCCTAAAAATAAGAAGACTACTGATATCTGCTCTAACCGGCACTTCAATTCTGTGCTGAAGGTTTCTAGATATATACTTTGAATTATATCTGTTTTGTAGGTGTAGGTAATGAAAAACCGGGGGTGTTTAAATAGGAGTGGCCGCACGGATGCAGAATGGATATGTTGTATTTAGATTTACCTCTAAGTTCAACCTGACATTTTCAGAAGAGCAACATCTATCATCCAACAATAATATAGCACACTGCTCTCTCACAACATATTTTAGTGGGGCCTACAGCATACACACACCAACACTGATGTGTGTATTTTTGTGCTCAAGCGGTGCGGAAATGGTGTAAATGAGCAGTGCACCATAGTGGTCCTCGCTATCATCAGATATCAGGTTCGCGATCAGGAAGATACTCTCTTTAACGCGGAGCTGAGAAGTAAGGCTTTGGAAGGAGACTGCTGCTTGTAGACTTTCTCCAAGGCCTGTGCTGAAAGAGACCGCAATTCTGACATCTCCTTGTCCTCCTTGCTACGCCCTTTTGTCAGCTGCCCAATAGCAGAGGTGCACTAAAAAGAAGTTTTATTTGCGTGAGAAACAGGCATGTTTGTGTGCAATTGAAACGAGAGTGGTAGATTTGAACGAGTAACTAGAATGCATGCACATGCAATTGCATCCCTTGGAAGATTGCGTTTTGTTATTACTTTTGCCATGGAAATAAATTTGGGTTGTAAAGGGTGTAGGAGGAGCACAAAGATAAGAGACAGAGTTACCAGGCACACGCCGAACAGAGCTCGTATATTTTTACCATTCGTCAAGTCTATGGTTGCAGCATAGTACTTCTTGGCTGAATGGAGATTTTCTAGTCCTCCTAGTGTGTAAAGCACCTACGAGAAACAACAATATATAGCATAATATCATCGACCTTAATGTCGGATACAATTGCAAAGTACAAACAAAATCAACGTAAATTTGCAACTGTCGCATACGTAAAAGCATCTTATTCAAATGAAAAAAGAAGAGAGGCTTTGAGATGTTACGTATGAATCATGTTGCGGGATTATGAGGAATCGTTTCCGACTTAAGCAAACGCATATTACACCAAAATTTTTGAAAAACAAAGAATCTTCATAATAAGAAGCATTATGGAGAGAGCAAACTTTTAATTGCCATCATACCCAAATAAAATTCAACACACAGAAGATCATCAGATTTACAGTTTACTTCCTATTTCTTGTACATCACATCCTAAATAAAAACAAATTTAACCACAAAATTTTATGTAAGATTACTGAGGCGTATGGTAAAATACTTTTTAACGGTCAAAACAGTATTGTAGGTTCATGAAACAACAATGTTTTAGCATTAATAGGACGAGTTGGAGACGTCATATTACGGTTAGAGATACATAGAACTATATAGTGTAGTTATTTGGGTATGGACCTCTAGGGTGATAGAAATTAGCGGTATATACTAGTAGATATTTGCACATAATGGTATTTTTATCTGTTTAGTTGTTTCCTTATTTGTATAAGCATTTATTTTATTTCGAATATATGTAGTGTATGGCTGAGGTAAGTAGTTTATTTTTGATGTATTCACTTATTCCTTCTATTATTGTTATAATAATTACTATTCTTAGGAGTATTATGATTATGTTGTTTTTTTCGAGCTAGGGTGTCCGCGGAAACAATCTCCCCATGTTGAGGGTGGGGAAAAGATTGCTTACATCTTACCCTCCCTGACTAAGGGCGGGATTTACTGGGTATGTATGTTTGGTTTGGTTTTCCATGAATTTAAAATTCTGAATACAAAAACAAAAAATCTCTAAAAATTTGTTTGTCCCGACAGGTTTCGAACCCGGTTTAAAGCAAGAATCGTTGACGACAATGAATCTAGCTACGGGACCAATAGTTATTTTGTAAAGCAAGAATCGTTGACGACAATGAATCTAGCTACGGGACCAATAGTTATTTTGTAAAAATAATATTTATACATTATGTGTTGGTACAAAAACGAGCCCGTGAACTTGTTCCCTAAACGGACAACCGACAAACATGACATTTTGAATCGGGTCGAACGCCCCCCTACCTCCAACCGTGGCATACAAAAAATTGCCCAAAATCCGATAGCTGCTCCCCACTGTAGTGGGAATCTTCTTTTGCTTTGTGTATTTTGAGGTGGCATGGAGTTGCAGAGGAGAATGGAAATGGTGGAAACGCAGTTGCTTTCGCCATCGCCAGAAGTAGCAGATGAAGACGAGGAGCACGAATCAAAGGAGAAAGTAGTGCAGCGGTACTTTCTGCAAGAATGGAAGATCGTGAAGTCACTACTGGATGACATTTTTTCAACGCGCCGCGTTACGGATCTCTCCGCCGTAGCCAGGATCCGATCTATTGTTAGTTTCCGCTGCTTTATTTTTGCTTGAGTCGATTGAGTTTTTGTAGTTCAAATTATCTGAAATAATAATGCGGGCTTCAGAGTTTTATTGGCATTTGCCCATAAAAAAAAGTTTTGTCGGCATTCACCGTGAGACTATTTAACATATATTTTCAATGCTGTGCTTGAAAGTTTGTTTCTGCTTGATCCTGTTGAATTATGGAATATACTTATCTTGCGGACTTTTGCAATCAATTTAAGTACCAACTATCAGGGTATGATTCGATTACATCAAGTGTTTGTTTGTTAACCCTCATTTATGATTATTCTATCTCTAGTAAGTAATCCCATCATTCACATTTGAAAGAACAGTACTTATTGTTGAAAAATATATTTTTGATGTTATTAGTGTTATTTTCCTTCAGCATTACATAATGTGGTGCGTCCTGGAACCACACGGTCAACTCCAATGATACCTGATGTATTATTATTGAGCCTCAACACTTTTTATAGATACCAATGAGATGAAAAATATTTTCCTGCCTTTCTCACTTCCTCTAAATAACTGATGATGCTGATGGCTATAATATGTAATTTTATGCCTGATAATTCGTCTTTCTTTTAATTTATTTCACATGTCTAACATAATGCATGCCACCTAAAGTTTAATTTTTCAAGGGCTTATCTGCAGATGGACAAGTATCAGGAGCAAGGCCAACTGGTTGAGCCATACCTTGAGAGTATCATTGTACCTCTGATGGCCATTGTCCGCTCAAGATCTATAGACTTTGGTTCTGATTCTAATGAAATTGTTGAAGTAATCAAGCCTATATGCATCATTATTTATTCATTGGTTACTGTATGTGGATACAAGTCTGTTATCAAGTTCTTCCCGCATCAGGTTTCTGACCTAGAACTTGCAGTTTCTCTTTTGGCAAAATGTCGTTGCACAAATACTGTGACATCATTGAGGCAAGAAAGTACTGGAGAGATGGAAACAATATGCATTGTACTTTTGTGGCTTTCAATTCTTGTTTTGATTCCCTTTGATATATCCTCCGTGGATACTAGTATGGCCGATTGCAAAGATGTTGGGAAAGATGAACCTCCACCGTTGGTGATGAAGATTTTAGAACATTGCAAGGACTATCTATCAAATGCAGGTCCAATGCGTTCATTAGCTGGTTTACTTTTGGCAAGGCTCTTAACTCGCCCCGATATGATGAAGGTATTTGACAGGTAGTTCATGTGTAGTCAGAGCTTAAACATTTACTAATCAGCCAAATACGCCCTGAGATAAATGCACATCTGCTCAATAAATTGCATGGTTTGAAGTATCCTTTATATCCTTCTTGGATGCTTGAGTTTAATTGCTTCGGCTATGTGTTGTCCTTCAGCTTTATTTTCTGGGTGGACCAAATCCTATCAACCATAAATGAGAACATCATAGATCAATTCAGATTGTTAGGTGTTGTTGAAACTCTGGCTGCCATTTTCAAGGTGCATTTTGATCTCTTACTACAGAATCCCATCCCTAAATTGCTGCCCAATTATATATTGTCAGTTAGCTTGACACTTCTACACAATTATATATTATCAGCTATTGCAGTACACTTTCTCACCTACAAAGTTATACCAAAGATGTTACCTTAGTTATTGAGTCTATTCTTCTAAAGCAGTCAGGTAGTAGATCACTGCTGCTGAATGTGGTACCCATTATATGGAATAGCTCTTCAGTTTTGATTAAGTCCGCCACTGCTACTCGGAGTTCTTTACTTCGTAAGTATCTGGTGAAGCTAACTCAGCGGATTGGGCTTATCTGCCTGCCTCATCATTCTGCAACATGGCATTACATGGTCAGTTACGTTTATCTTCTCGCTGTGCTAAAAAAAATTATGTTATTCTTCTGTACTTCTAAGTAGTGCATCTTTCCAGAATAATTTTTTTTTAGCAAAGCATCTTTCCAGAATAATAATTGCACATAATGATATACCCAAAGTTCTGTAATTTAGGCAGTTAGTTCTCCAGCAAATGTACCAATGAAGTATAGCGTTATCTGTAATCATATAGATGACAATTATTTTATTTGGTTTAGCTTAATATCTCGGCCGAAAGGAATAAGTCAAATTCATTATTTTGGTATATGGTCTCTTCTATTGCAACCTGTCACCTATGTTTATGGGGTTGTTCTTCTTTGCTTGGTTTTCAAGTTCCAAGTGTTGAGATACTGTATTTACACAATCACGCCTTAACTAAATGCAATTTCTCTGTCTTTGCTGATGTCGTGTAGGGCAGGAATAACACACTTGGATTGACTCATCCAGTAAACATGAAATCTGATGTCTACCAAGATACGTGCTACCTTGATGAGGAAGATAAGGATGTCCCTGATATTATAGAAGATATTATCGAACTTTTGCTTTCAGGGTTGCGTGATACGGTGCGTACATGTGCAATCGATCTCAAATTTTTCGTGACAGTAGTAGCTTCCTTTTTCTTGTTGTACTTGGATTTATACTCGTGTTTCTCTTGTAGGATACTGTTGTGAGATGGTCTGCTGCAAAAGGTATTGGCAGAGTTACTTCACGTTTGAGTTACTCTCTCTCAGACGACGTCCTTTTATCAGTGCTGGAACTTTTTTCTGCTGGTGAGGTATGCTAATGTTGGAATAGATTATCCGGCAAAAGTTCAAGACTTGATGAATATGCCAAGCTCCAAATTTAACTGTAGAAGATGCACTTATTAAGTACGGAAGTTATGAACTTGGTACATAATTTGATTGATTATCTTCTGTTTTATGCCACTTGTTTTGTTCTTGTATCTTCCAAATGTTGCATGATTACTTATCATGTTAAATCATTGCCAATTTTCACACTGTTGATTTTTCCTTCTATCAAAATATTATATCTATTTTCTAAATGATTTTTTAGCAAAGCTCTATTCTCTAAATGATAAGTTGTAAAATCCTTTACAGGATCCTACTTCAACTGGTCCCATAGGATTTGTGAAAATGACGGATGATAGGGCATGTGATGCGTGCCAGCTCAATTTATCTATAAATGTTTTTTTTTCCTGTGTCGTAATAGCCTGCCATTGATGCTAGGATGTACATTCCTGCATCTTATGGTGACATCTCTAGATTATTATTGCTGCAGGGAGATGGATCATGGCATGGTGGATGCTTAGCATTGGCAGAATTGGCACGAAGAGGATTGCTCTTGCCTATCAGCTTTCCTAAAGTTGTCCCCGTGATCATAAAAGTAATCATTTTCTTTACTTTATACAGCAGGATTAGAATGTACTAGCATTTCTCGGAGAATGCTATTTGGCAGTGCATCCTATCTATGTTTATAGAAACTGAATGTTGCCTTTGTTTAAGCGTATGTTTTATTATGCAGTTGCCTTACACAAACTTTACTCCACCCTTTCCATTTTCCACTTTCATCTTCTGCAGTTCTTTCCTTTCTATTCTGTTTCACATGGTCTAAGTGACTGACGTCGTATGTTATTGTATCTCTTTTTGGTGTCTCTCATTGTCTATCGATTTTGGAAAAGATGAATCCAATTGGTGGTGGGTTCAGCCCTTTGGCCCAATTTTATTGCTCGTTTTTATTTGATTTTAGCAAACTAGTCCATGATTCTTGTCTCATCATCTTTGGTTTTCTTTTTATACAACAACACTGACTTTTCAGTACATATCTGAATTAGGGAAATTATTTGTCAAAATAAAATCTCCATAATTTTTTTCATTTTTGTTCTCCTTCTGAGATCTGATAAAAATAATAATCACTAGGCTTTACATTATGATATCCGAAGAGGACCCCATAGTGTTGGGTCTCATGTACGTGATGCAGCAGCTTATGTTTGCTGGGCATTTGGCAGAGCGTATTACCATGGAGACATGAAAAAAGTGCTAGAAGAACTTGCGCCTCATCTTCTTACTGTTGCCTGCTATGACCGTGAGGTACTCACTTATTGAATATAACTATTTTCCTTACGAGAAAGGGTCAATCTTCTGATTCCATGCTATGCCCTTCTGACACAATGCTAAGGCCATGAGTTTTGTGCTTAGGTTAATTGCAGAAGAGCAGCTGCTGCTGCCTTCCAGGAAAATGTCGGCAGACAAGGAAATTTCCCCCATGGCATTGATATAGTGAATCTGGCTGATTATTTTGCATTATCCTCTAGAGGAAAGTCATATCTTCATGTTGCTGTCTGTATTGCTCAATATGATGGTTACCTTTCTCACTTTGTAGACGAACTCGTCCAAAGTAAGATCTGTCATTGGGTATGTAATTTTTCACTTTTGTGTTTCTTTAATGCATGAATTCCTTTACTATTTCCTTTGGAGTTTCCTCTTACCAAAACTCTGCCCGTAAAGTCGTAAAATCAGTCCAAATGAAGAGGGTGGAGAGAGCACAAAATAATTTCATTATAGTGGAAGAAAGCTATCCTACTGCAGTAACGGAATATTAAATACACCTCTCTCTATTCTCTAGTTTTATTTGACTATTATTCAACATAGTGTCCATTCCTATAGAGAGGGTTATCAGTTGAAAGTAAACTGCCTCCCTTCCCATTTATGCAAATGATAACTTGAGATTCAATGTTTTTGAAAAGAAACTGCCTCCTTACAAGAGCAGGCATCACCCTTCCCATTTATGCAAATGATAACTTCAGATTCAAGGCTTTAGAAAAGTAACTGCCTCCTTACATTAGCCTATTCTCTTCTTCTACAAAGCAAAATAGCTCATTGGATCAGGTATAAAAGATAAACTGTCGATGATTCTTTCTTATTGAATATGCTACCTATTCATTCATGTGCTATCAATGAGTCAGTGCTTTGACACATTGTCACAAAGATTGGTTTGGGTTCAAGTTATATAGAGCCAATTTCCATTGCTAGGACAAGTACCATGCTTTGAAAATTAGGTGTGCTATTATGTTCTGAGCACAACCATTTGACTCCTTCAATTGGAAGGAATGGACTGTTTTAAAAAGTAAGTGAAGAAAGCTGATAAGATTCTTTCCTTTGCTAATCTGCAATAACGATGTTGTGTTGCCTACTTGCTTCTTTTGCAAACAAGATTGCTCTATTCATGGACAACTATTTACGTTATATGCCAGCTCAAATTTATCATGGTGTCTCTTTCTTCCTTTTAACTAATTCGAGAAAATTCCCTTTGAATGACCTTTCAACTTTTACTGTATTAGGTTTGCATTTAACTTGTGCAGACAAAAAGAGCTCCATCGTGTGAACTATAATTCAATCTTGTTTATACCGTATCAATTGCATGATTTTCTCCAGTATTGGGTAGCATTAGTTATTTCTACACCGTTATATTGGAGTGACCGTTTTTCATGAGCTAAAAGAGACAGGTCCCTTAATATATAATTACTCGAACACCCTTATCAATTTTGTCGCATCTTATTTGTAAACCCCACATAGGAATTTGCAATTATAACAAGTGTACATCGGCTTCTGACACTTGACTTTCTGTGGTATTTTCCTCATCTAAAGCTTATGCTAACGTAGAGATGGTCAGATGGCCATCTATTATATTAGTCTGAACACTTTCCATTTTTCAAAAAATTGGTGTAGGTATGTGTTTCCTAGCATTTATGTGGTAATCAATCTCTTCTAAGACTTTGTGCAACTAATGTTGGACATGCAGGACAAGGGTTTGAGAGAACTTTCTGCCACTACTCTCTCGTCTCTAGTACAATTTGACAAAGAGCATTTTGCTAATGTAATATTGGAGAAATTAGCCCCATGCACGCTGTCATCTGATTTGTGCATGCGTCATGGTGCCACCTTGGCCATTGCGGAAGTGATTTGGGCTTTGCACAAGCAGAATTATTCTCTTTCCACAGGTTACTACTCGGTGTTCGCTATGCAATTTGCATTTAAGTTTTCATGTCGAAGCAAATGCTGTGCACAAATGCATTTTAGTCCCCTTTGTTTTCATTTTTCTGTTTATATTCAGGATTTCATTTTGTTAGATCGATCAGAAAACTGAACTTTATAATGGGAAGCTGATAGCTTCTGGTCATGGTAACAGAAGAAAGTGCAATCTGAAACTAAAGTTCTCTTTGAGTGTAGATTCTGTAGAATATCTTTCTTGTATTTTTTGTTCAAACCTTGGAATGGAGGAGATAGTTCTTTAGATTACTTGTTTAAATTGTAATCCGGTGTCTTTATTTTTTGATTTCAGATCAGCAGAGAATTGCTGCTGGTATAGTTCCCGGAATCGAGAAAGCCCGTCTTTATCGTGGCAAAGGTGGAGAAATAATGCGCTCCGCCGTTTGTCGCTTCATTGAGTGTATTTCAATGGCCCAAGTCCCTCTCCCTGAGAAAACAAAAGGAAAATTTCTTGATTCCATTGACGAGAACTTGAAACATCCAAATCCTCAGATACAGGTAATTTGATTGACTTGATGAAATCTAGCTCAGCGGGCCATTTCACGAATCCCTTGGCTAACTATTACTTTTACTTCTAGAGTGCTGCTATTGAAGCTTTGAGACACTACATTCCTGCTTATGTCCCACTTGGGGGAAGAGATGGTGTGATTGTGTCAAGACACCTTGAACAATTGACTGATCTCAATGTGGCTGCAAGACGAGGATCAGCCCTTGCTTTAGGAGTTTTGCCTTCTGACTTTCTGGCAAAAGAGTGGAAATCTATACTGTCAAAGCTGTGCCAATCGTGCCAGATTCAGGTATTATGGTTACCTTAGAGGATTCTGATTGTAAATCTTCAAGAATTGCACGAAAGCCTTATTTATTTTTTCATTTTTTCTTTCGTTCTTTCTTATTCCTAATTGGGTATGTGGATTTGCGTGCATTGCTTCTTAATAAATCTTGTTGACTTTGAATAGTATTGCTCCTTTGAAAATAACATTTTTGGTGTGCAGCATGACCCCAGTGACAGGGATAGGGATGCTCAATCACGTGTTAATGCTGTCAAAGCACTCGTATCTGTGTGCGAAACTTTAACCATTACCGGAGAATCTTCTGCTTTCTATTATGGAGAAGATGGGCTCGAGCTGTTTGTTTTCATCAGGAATGAAGTAATGAGCAGCCTTTTCATAGCTCTGGATGATTACTCCACGGACAACAGGGGCGATGTAGGTTCTTGGGTTCGTGAGGCTGCAATGGATGGCCTTGAGAGATGTACCTATATCCTCTGCAAGAGGGATACCATAAAGCAAGAGAAATGTTGTGTCTTTGAACTTGAAAAAAGTGAGAGCTACAAGAGTGAGCAGAATAACTCATTCTTCAATGTCGATTTGGCAAATAAATTGGTTGGCGGTCTGGTCAAGCAAGCTGTGGAGAAGATGGATAAATTGAGGGAATCAGCAGCACGGATTCTCCATCGAATCCTGTATAATAAAACAATTTTCGTTGCTCATATACCGGAGCGGGGAACACTCGAAAGCGTAATTCCAGACAAGGTTGATTTGAAGTGGGGGGTAAGTTGAATGACAAATAAGTGATCCAATTCTGAGTTTTGTTTTATCAATAACTACATCTGATACCATGCAGGTCCCAACATTCTCATTTCCTTGTTTCGTACAACTTCTTCGAGTTAGTTGCTATAGTAAATATGTTGCCTCCGGGCTCGTAATCTCTATTGGCGGGCTACAAGAATCATTGAGAAAGGCCTCGCTGGGTGCTTTGTTAGAGTATCTTGAGAGTACTGAAGCTGATGGCTGTAACGACTCCAAAGTGCACAATCTGTCGATCGATATTTTATGGATCTTGGAAAATTCGAAATTGTGCGATCGAGTGATCGTACCTACTTTAAAGGTAATTATACGGAACTGTTTTCGAGTCACTACAATCCCCTTCTTGTATATTCTCTGAGAACTCTGAACTTTTCATCCCCTTTTGCTTCAGACCATCGAGATTCTTTTCAGCCGAGGGCTACTATTGCATATTGAGGTCAGTATGTTATCCTGATCTTTTGAGATGACTACTCTCTTCCTGGCACTTCATAATTTGTTCCTCATTTTGCCGAAAACCGCAATCATTTTTATGCATTTTATTAATCACAAGTTATGAGTTATATCCCACTCTCTTAGACGATGCATTTTACGATTCATCAGGATCATCATACTCCGGCCTTCTGTGCCGGTGTTTTAGATTCTGTCGCTATCGAGCTGAGAGGGACAAAGGACTTCTCCAAGTTGTATTCAGGAATTGCAGTGCTTGGATATATTGCTTCGCTTTCAGATCCTATTAGCTTAAGAGCATTCTCTAATCTGATAACCTTCCTTGGCCATCGCTATCCCAAGGTACTAGAATATCTCAACTACTTCAAGATTGCTTATAACGAGTGTTCGAGAAAGCGATGAGCGGTCCTTGTACAAACGGTATGATTTTTCATCTAACACGCGCTTTGTGTGTCCAGATACGAAAATCTGCTGCTGAACAAGTATACCTTGTCCTTCTTGGGAACGGGAACCTAATCGCAGATGACAAACTGGAGGACGCCACGGATATCATTACGGAGACTTGCTGGGAGGGAGATATCGAAGAAGTGAAGAAGAGAAGGCTACAGCTCTGTCAAATGGCCAATATTGGATCTGCACAAGCAGCAGCTGCTTCACAGGTTGAACCAAAGAAGACTGTCCAGCAGAAGAAGTCGACTGCTGACGAAAATGCTTTATATTCTTCGTTAGTCGGATCAGCTGGATTCTAAAGAGAGGAATGGGTTTTTTGCAGTTTTTTTCAAAAAGGTACCGTGCTGAATGAAAAATTTATGGTGCCGAAAAATATTTGAGGGGTATTTGGTCATCTAGGTAAATTATTTGACAGTAATCACATCGCTCAAGAGGCTGTCATACTCGTTTTCCAACGTCACGATTTAGTAGCTAAAATATTACTACGCGATGTAATTATTTTTGTATCTGCATGGTTTGTGCTGGTGAAAATATCAAAGTTCAACTTATTCACCTCATTATTCCAATGGATCCAAGAGATTAAATCATTTAACATTGATCTTATTTGAAATGTATTATTTGTATTGATCCAAAAGTTTTATCAAGATGAATTTTATCAACAATGCTATTTGAGAAATCAATTCGAATTATGTTATGTTATTTTATATTATATTAATAATTTTAAGTTTTGTTAAAAATAATTTTTTTGGAGTTAAAAATAATATTATATACAATGTGCCTAAATTCACAGGATTTTTCGAGACTTGGTATGGTATGAGCAGTGGCGGATACAGTTTTTTTTGCAGGGAGTCACGATTTTCCAATTTCATTATATATATATATATATTTAATCGGGAAGGTTATATGGCCCTGATTTTTGCCCTGATTTTTCTAAAACCCTATTTAGGCCACTAGTAGTCCTAAATAGGGTTTTAGAAAATTCCGGTGACTTCGTCGCCGGAACCGGACCAAAACTTGAACATATGATCTCCTATGTATAAGCTTTCTAATGATGTGCCCAATTCCGTCAATGGGCAATCCTAGTGGCCGGAATTGAAAAATCGGGGCTAAAATCAGGGCAAAAGTCAGGCCCACGGAACCTGCCCCATATTTAATAATATATATTAATAATTTTTAATATTTAAATAATAAAAAAATAATACACAAAATAATGATAATTAAATTTTCAACTGTTCTCTACGGGGTTTCATAGTCTGATAACGTTGCATAATAACATCATTAGTAACTTGCCCAAAAACATCTCTTGCAATAAAAGTAGAAATACCCTGATAGAATCTTTTCATCCTATACAGAAATAAACATGCACAAAATCAGAAAGCAGAAGAGAGACAACAATAAACTTCATTAAATTGCATGAGTAAAAATTAAACCTTTTAATGTTTAAGTTCGTCAAGACCATGACAAAAAGCATTCCCCATCATTTCTATAATACTAAATCAAATTCCAGTTTAAACCCGCAATGAACTGAAGCTCTCCAAAGTTTGTATCCCTTCTAAACCCGCAATAAACTGAAACTCTCCAAAGTTCATGTTTTTTTTTGGTAATTGACTGACCTTCATTCCATTCCATATGTAAAATTTACTAGCAAAACTAATTACAACAAAAGAGCAAAACCGAAGCCTATCTAAATATTTTTTTGGGTAATTGATTTACCATTCCATTCCATATGTAAAATTTGCAAGCAAAACTAGTTATAGCAAAAGAGCAAAAAAAATATTTAATCACATGTTCTATATATAATCCAAACGAAATATATGGAACATGTTCTATAGAATCAAACGAATTAAAGAATATGTTGCAAAAGAATTAAACAATCAAATGAATTAAAGAATATTATTTTTCATTTTTTTTGAATTTTTTTATGGGTGGCACGTGCCCCAGACCCAAACACGTCCGCCCCTACCTACTCCAACCCACTACTCCATTCCATTAAAACTAAACTCCATTATATCATTGTGTTCCGGCTGGTCGATTTGTTCTTGATGACATTTTATACATAAATTAATATCTATTTCATTAATACAAAAAAAGATATTAATATGTTGATAAAAATATGATCAACAATTTTTTGGGGGGTAAATATGGTCCAACAATTAATTATTAGTTTCTATCTAAAAGTATGGTCCGATTCTCAACATTGAATTTGGAGTCCAATTTTCTGATAATGGCCGCATCACATATTTAAATTATGGTCCGTGGATTTGGATAGATGGGTGATGCTATAAATGGAAGATTTACTACACAATTATACATACACATACATTATAGTTACCCTCCATTTTAATTCCGCACAATGTCATCGTCCGTTACTGAAATTCGTTACACCATTGCAAAGCCGGCACACAGGAAATTGAAAGCCGCATACTTCGACGGAGTTTCGGCGACTTCATTATCAGTAATTTCGTTACACATTTTTCCATAAAATACAATATTATGCATTATTATGTAATTTCGTTCAACACCTAAAATGCAATATTTTGCATATTCATCAATTACGCATAAAGATTATATAATTCCTCACACTAATAATCACATTTTAAGATTAGATTGATCTTAACTATTGGATCACAATATTCAAAGATTATAATTCGGGACAATATTCATTTATTCGGGATAATGGCATTCTGGATAAAAATTATTCTCACCAAAATTAATGGGTTCTAAACTAGATGTACATATAAAGAATGTATACATGAACATAGCTATATATATGTGGGCGGACAATGTGACTAAATTATTTTGCACAATTTATCCACACATTTGTAATCCCAGTCATTATGATTGTCAACCAAAATTAGGCACATTAATAGAAAGCGTATAAACATTAAGACAAAAGTCACATGCTCTAGTGTGATTTTGACAATGATTTCTAAAATCCCTGATTAAGTACTGCCTAATCCAATGGAAAATGTGCAACAAAATTAACGACAATCCAAGTACAAACCCGTGTTAGACCATGAGGCTTTTGGTCTGATAACTATATATACTCCCCTATATATACTTTTTTTCTACAATTCCCAATGGTATATTTGAATTTCGGCTACGACAACCTGTTGTAGCTGGAATTGGATACAATATTGGAAATTTTATACATATGAGATCAAGAGTCTCATGTTTTGTCTGGGTAGTCGCTTAAAACTTCTAAATCATAATAAATGACTATTTAGTCAAAGGGTAAAATGAAATTACCAGTGACAAAAGTTGGTGGAACCGCACCGAATTATAAGGCTTTTGATATCATATGTATAAACTTTCCATTTAACTCCAAGATGAGATTGATTTTAACACAATATTCGACGATAATAATTACAATTCGGGATAAATTCATTTGATATTGTCTATATCATTTTGGATAGAAAAATTTCTCTAATTTCGGTTTATTGTGTCGAAATTGACTTTAATGGTCGAAAATTTTACCGTTTACCGACAATTTTATCGCATATAATTTCTAAAATCTTAATAAAAAATTACTTAGTCATACTGAAAATTATAAACGATGAAATCGTCAAAACTTCATCAGACCATATAGTTTTGTGTCAATATTTTGTTTATAGGGGTGGTTAATCCAAGCTCGAGCGGTGCTATGTACTATGTAGTCACAATTGAAAAGATAACCACGAGATGACCATGCAAGAACGGTCCATTAGAGCTGTAAATCTTGAACCGGACCGCCGCACCGGCGGTGTGGAACCGTACCGCCGCACCGGCGGTGCGGTTCCGCGGTATAAAACCGGGGCACCGCGGTTTTCGCGGTGCACCGGCGGTTTATGCCGCGGCCAATGGGGGAGTGACACGTCACTCCCCCATTTTTTTCCTATTTTTTTAAAATTTTTTTAGGTTTCCGGCGAAAACTCGCCGGAGAAGACGACGGAAACACTGTTCCGGCGTCTTCTCCGGCCTACCCCTATATATATAATTAAATATTTTTTTAATATTTTATTATTTTTAATTTCAAGCTCTCCTTAATTTTTCTGGATGTTGCATTTTTTTCCTTCAGAACAGGGATGTTCTGTGCTTCTGGGATATGGTTTCTTTTCTGTACATTCCACTGATTAATGGAGGTGTGTCTAGAACACCGTCTCGACACCATCGTGTGTATCTCGGAACTGAAGTGGAATATGACGAGTTCGTGAAGCTTGAATAGATTTTGACCACTTAAGTAGAATTAATTGTGTCCGTCGGACGGCCACAAATACAATTCGGTCTAATAAGTCTTTTTTCGGCTTCTTAAATTCGGGCTACGAAAAAAACTGGACTTAGTCCCTTTATTTCTTTCCTTCAGCACATAGCCTTTTATAGCCATTGTATTCTAGTCATCGCCATACTTTTTCCACAAGTACCTCATAATCCTTAAAATCCAGCCAACATTCAAGTACTTTCAGGGGCTTTGGTCCCCAATTTTTCGAATCCGCAGAAAGTTTTACAGGGCAGTGATCTGCCATGCCCTCTCCAAATCAAATTGTGTCCAAGTAGCATCTCCCATCCAATTTAAATTTACCAAATATCTGGTCTACTCATCGCAGTAAGTGAAGATGCATACCAAGTATATTTCCTCTTCGACCAGGATAGATCTATCAGATTCAAATCTTCCACAAAGCCATTAAAAGCCATCATTTCATCAACATAGTTATTTCTGCCCGTCCCCTTTCATTCTGTTGGGTAAAGCACAACATTAAAGTCGTCCATTAAACGTATTTGATCCTCATCTTTTCCAATCATGTAGTCCTTGAGTTTTTTCTATTGTAGTTTTTTCTCTTCGAGAGTTGGTGGTCCAAAATATTTATTAGGTGCCTAACTGTAGTGTCCACATTCCATATCCCTGATACACCTAATAGGTTCTTCCCTCCCCATACAGTTGTTTTCTTGAATTTTTGGGATTCCATATGCATAGTAGCCTGCCAGCTTTTCCATTAGATGCTGTATACACCCAGTCTAGTTGTTCATGGGCAATGCTAGACGTACTAAAATGCTCCCTACTTAGCACAGCAACACCATTTGCCCCAGGGATATTTTTGTCCTTTCCGCTGCCATTCGGTCAAAAACTTCGGTTCGTTGTAGTACACTTTGCATTTCCCGTTGTTCATCCGGCCATAAAAATGCCACTAACCTTCTGTTCACATTTTTTTTTTGTTTCTTGTATGCTCAAAAAGTCTACCTTGTTTGCTAGAACTAAATGCTTTATTTTTCTCCTTCTCTCACTCTTCCCTATCCCTCAGGTATTAAAGGTTAGCTGCATTAAGAAGTGCTCCTTTTTTCTCCTCTTCTTTACTACTCTGTAATCTCTTATTGGTGTCTTTATTTTCCGGGTCTGTCAACAAGGTAAATTTTTTTATACGCCACAAGTGGCGTATTTTGAAAATGCCTTAGCCTGGTCTTCCCAAGACCGAGACCACCGCCCGGCCTTGGGAAAGTCGAGATTTTTAAATCCCGAACTTTAGAAAACGAGGCATCATTAAGATTCTTAATCACAGCGATTAAGAAATCCATGTCTTACGAAGAGCGGGACTGGGCAGAAACCGAGAAAAGTGAACAATGAGAAGAAAACAAGCAAGATTTCGTCGGAACCCTAACTTCCCAAGTATTGGAATTTGTAATATGAATTTGAATTGAATAGGTCCGTTCATATATTTTGAGAATTATGTATTGATCTACTCTTGTACCTTGTTTCGATGATTCTGGTACAGGGCATCAATGGCGAAACAACAATTACAAGTGCTCAATGCCCATTTTTTTTTATGCTATTGGGTATCCAAGTTCTTTGAGCCTGACTAATCCCAATAGGGTTCTCATGCGGCGACCCCCACCAGTAAATCGAGCGATCTGTGGGCCGTAGCCCGAGGTTGTGGTCCAAACGAATTTTTGCTCCCAGTGGAATTCGAACCAGAATCTCCACTTGTGAGATTGAGGTCCTCAACCACTAGGACAACTAAGTGCTCAACGCCCTTGATGTGGCAAAGACACAGTGGTACCATTTCACAATAATTGTCATTGTCGGGATGGAATTCTTCACCGACGCATACGATCTATTCTGCATCCCTCTTGTTACGAAGCTACTCGGATGCATCTACTACCACCACGATGAAGCCCTGAAGCCCGGAACACTTCCTCCAAACGTCGTCGTCGCGGTCAACGGCGTCGCCTTCTGCTGGACACTTGCCGGACAACTATTCTTTGGATGGCTCGAGGATAAAATGGGACGGAAGAGGGTGTACGGAAGAGGGTGTATGGGATGACACCAGAACCGCCCGCATCCAGTTCGCCGCCCGAAAATAGGTCGTTTCTATGCCGGCCGCCGGTCAGAAGGGACCAATTCGGTCACCAACTCATCCTTCCGGCCCAGATGTGAACATTGTGGCAAATTGGGGTATATGAAGAAACAATGTTACCGTGGGTGGGATATCCAGCGAACCGACGGTACGATGGCCAACATCGTGGAATGGTTGCTATCGACGAAGGGGTTGACCAGGAGGACGATGATGAGCGTGGATTCGTAGCGCTAGGAGTCGGGAGGTGACAGCTCGCACCTAAGCATGCCATTTTCGGCGAAAATGGTGCTGATTCCTGGTGTGGGGTTAAGGAGTTGGCAGGTAAGTGAAGAGAATTCTACGAGAGAAGATAGGGAAGTTTCTCGATCATCAGGTATAAAGGCAAGGAGGAAGAAATTACCTCCTTGCCCTTTCCGATAATGTTATAGAGCACCACCATGATATCACCCTCCATTAATGGGTAATGGGTTCCACATGCACACACACCAACATATGTGTGTATGTCCTTACCCATTAATGAGGAGTAGTGTGATGGTGGTGTGTTAAGAGGTGATGCTCTATAGTGGGATCCTGTCCTTTCTCATTTAATGATGATAAATTTTTTTCGAGTTGGGAGTTTCGCAGATGATGAAAACTCGGATCTTGGTATTTTAAATTATTGCGCTGGTAGTTTGAAGGATAAAAATAACATGTGAATTTTTTTGTTGTGGAGCTACTGATACAGTGACTTATGATATTAATGACTTTTGTGAGCCATAGGATCACCAGAAGCGAAGTATTCAAACAACTAATTGAGAACTACTATCTGTTGAGAGTGTATGGATAATTGAGATCACCCCAAGTCTCAAATTATTCTGTTGTTTATACGTGCCAGCATTGTCTCATAAATTACTTTCCATTAGTCATGTTACGAAAGAGCTCAATTGTGTCGTGCTAATGTATCCTACTTTTTTGTGTATTGCATAATATTCGGACGAAGGAGATCCTTGGACGTAATAATGAACGAGCTGGACTGTACTATATTGATGAAGTTGTCTCTACATCAAAATCCTTATCAGTTCGTAGCAATGCATTCCAGAAAAGTTGGTTTTGACACTGACATTTAGGTCACCCATCCGATAACTATCTCAAGAAATTTTTTCCTCATTTATTTAGTTTTCCTATTTCATGTGACTCATGCCTTCGGGCTAAAGCTCATAGAGCATCGTTTGTTCCTAGCTTATCACATACTGATAAACCATTTTCTATTATTCATTTTGATGTTTGAGGACTTGACCCAATTGTTGGGATAGTGGATTGAGATATTTTATTGTTTTTATTGATGACTGCACCCACATGAGTTGGATCTATTTTTTAATGAATAAATCTGAGGTTGTTGCAAAGTTTATTGAGTTATGCTGCATGATTAACACTCAATTTAAGGTACCTATTAAAATTTTTCGCTCGGATAATGGAGGGAAGTTTGTGAATTCTCATATGTCTGTATTTTGCTCTGACAAGGGGTTTGATTCATCAAACCATCTGTCCTTATAACCCTGAATAGAATGGTGTAGTTGAAAGGAAGAATCGCTTTCTACTTGAAATAATTTGAGTAATCATGCTGGAATCTAGAGTACCTTCTATATTCTGGCTTGAGTCTGTGGCAACCACTAGCTACCTGACAAATCGTCTACCTACCAAGATATTAAATCTTGTCACTCCTCTTCAGGCCGTGTCATCTCATACGTGGGGTCCTCCATACCTCACTATGGCATCCCAGTGTTCGGATGAATAGTCTTTGTTCACATTCCAAAGGTGAACCGTACAAAGTTCGACCCTTGTTCCCTGAAGTTTGTATTTGTTGGCTATGACATACATCAGAAAGGTTATCGCTGTTATGATCCAGTATCCAGGAGGTTGTTTACTACCGTCCATTGTGACTTTATTGAAAGTGAGTTTTATTTCAGCTGGACTTCTACATCTAGTGGTCAGGGGAGGCTCTAATGACCCACTAGACTGGATCAGCCGACCATCCATCATACCTGAACCTCAGAAAGAGCCACCTACTGAGCCGCCACATGTCCTATCCATAGCCTCATCTCCGCTCCCCGTAGTACAGTGTGAAGGCCTTGTGATATCATTGACTCCTCCTTGCTCCGGATATCAAAGTATTCCTACTGAGCCTATACTTGAAGAATGTGTATCTATTGAAATCGCAGGTATTCTACCTACTCGTGTACTCCCAGAGAGATCCATCGGGGGAGTAGCATCTCAGAGATATGTTGCTGATCATGTTTCTGATTCTAAGAAATATCCTGTGGCAAACATGTTCAGGGGAAGAGTATCATCATCTGCTAAGGCATTCATATGGCCTTATATCAGGAAGAGACCCCTAGAAGTGTGGAAGAAGCTTCTAGCATACCTGAGTGGCGGAAAGCAATGGAGGTCGAGATGGAGGCGTTGGAGAAAAATAATACATGGGAAAAGTGTAGACTACCTCAGGGGAAACGTCCAGTTGGGTGCAGGTGGATCTATTCAATCGAAAGAAGAGTTGATGACACAGTTGAGAGGTTTAAGGTAAGACTGGTGGCCAAAGGATATACCCAGACTTATGGGATTGACTACTCCGAGACTTTTTCACCTGTGGCTAAAATAACACTACCGACATTGGTGTACTATTCAGAAAAAATGTACATTTGACTATGGAGGCCTACGCAGATGGTGACTGGGCTGGAAACCTAGTAGATCGTAAATCCACTTCCAAATATTTCACATTTATTGATGGAATCTTAGTTACATGGAAAAGCAAGAAGCAAAAGGTGGTGGCTTTATCGAGTGCTGAGGCCGAGTTCCGCGACATAACAAGAGGAGTTGCAAAAATATTATGGTTGAAAAAATTGATAACAGAATTGGGCTTTCCACCTGATAGATCGTGCCCGTTAAGATGTGATAATAGAGCGCAATACAGATCTCTGAAAATCCTGTACAACATGACAGGAAGAAGCATGTGGAAGTCAACAGACATTTTATAAAGGAGAAGTTAGAATATGAAGTGATCACACTTCCATATGTACGGTCGGAGGACCAATTGGCAGATATTTTGATTAAAGCGGTTGTTGGACGCTCGTTTCATGAGATCGTGAGTAAATTGGGTGTTCGACACTCCAATATCCAACTTGAGGGGGAGTGTTGGAAAGAATCAGCAGATAAAGAAAGAAGAGATTTGTGATAATCACAAATCTCTCCATATCTCTCGGGATTTGATGTACCAGAATCCCAGGACTTACCATAACAGTTTTAATTGGAATGAATCAGCAAATGAGGAAATGAGAGATTTTTGATAATCACAAATCTCTCCAAATCTTCTGAAATTTTATGTACCAGAATTCCGAGTCTTGCCATAACAGTTTTAATTCCTTGTTTATATATTGTAAGTTGTATACACATGAAAAGGCAATAAAGGAAAGAAGAAAAAGAAGAGAAGGATCCAAAATCCTCACGTGGAGTAGGAATTTACCCAAATCACGTAAAAATCTCATGTCTTTAGTTCTATTATGAACGAGGAATGAAAGATGAAGGCAGCGCAACCAGGTTGAACAAAAGAATACAAAGTGGTTTTGATGCTATAGGGCAGGTCCGAGGTGGGTCGTCCCGGACAAATTTTTACTATTATCCTATCAGGATTTAAATTTATAAAAATGTCCTCGTACTCGCTTCGGGAGCGAGTACAATAAGTTATTCGCTCTTGGAGCGGGTAACTTTTTTTCTTACTCACTCCAAAAGCGATTAAGATATTAATGGTTCTAAATTGTGTAATTAAGGATATTAATGGTGGAGTCTCTCCTCTATCTCATCCCAAAATAGAGAGACTGAGGGAAGCACTGGACGGAGGTGGAGAAACCTTTAGTTGCACCGTAAACCCCTGTTCCCTCACTACCAGAAAAGCCATATTCTTTTTGTATGTGTCCGCCCACGTATCCACACCGCTTGGTCCTTCAATTGATCATTCGATTCTTTGATCTCCTTCCACGTGCCAATGGGTATTTCTTCCTTTGATTGCAATTCATTTAACGGGATATTGCCATAATTCGTCGCCATTGGGTCCTCTCCATCGAGCATAACAGAGGAAACAGAAGACGCAGTAGAGGCGACCACCGCTTCTTGTTTCTTCTTCTGACGCTCCAACTTAGCGAGTTCGTTCTTTGAGAGCTTTTTCTCTAAGTCCACTTGGAGTTGCTCCTACGAAGACATGGTGAAAATTGTCGAAACTTGCCATTGATATCGAAGCCGACGAATTTCAAATCATTTGATGTTCTAGTTATTAGGCTTATCTCATTAATTTTTTGTTTTTATCTCTCACAACAAGAGAAGAGATGTTAAAATGGAACATTTTGGATGTTTAACTCTGTGGTGTGCAAGAATTTGAGTTTTTGTTGTATCTCGCTGATAAGGGCGGAGATATTGTTAATTCAAAGAATTTAAACATTGAAAGAGAGGTTTTTGTGGTGAAATCGAAGAAGGGAACCCCTCATCTCATCGCCGCCAAGGATGACTCAAGATGGCAAAACTCCGGCAACCATGGGCTGCTGGTGGGACGGCGAAACTCTCGTCTCTTCGTCCCACCAGTTTTGCGATAAGACAGAAAGAAGATTTCTCCATCATTTCCTACCATTAATATTCATAATTACATAATTTATAATCTTTAATTTCTTACTCGCTTCGGGGGCAAGTAACCTACCGTACTCGCTCCCGTAGTGAGTACGAGGACATTTTAAAAAAGTTTTGATTCTGACAGGACAATAGTAAAAATTTGTCGATCGCCCCTGACCCCAACCCTGGACCTAGGCCTGTTCCGTCAATGGGGTAGGTCCGACACATCCTATGCTGGGGTGGGCCCAGGTTGCCCCATTGGGGTG
>JAOYMZ010006703.1:0-38421 GCA_025802335.1 Pinguicula primuliflora | reverse complement strand
TTTACTCAATTGGGTGATGACACCTCATAGGAGATGCAAAAATGGTATGAAAAGGGAGGAGTTCTATACCACAAGAAATTTGGGCAAGAAAAGCACAAGAAACACATTTGGATGCATGGGATTGGGTCATGGTGTGACTCACACTTTTTTGCTATCCAATCATATTTTACCATCATTTTCTTGCAAAAATTCTCTTGTGGTATATCATTTGTGGTGAAGAGGAGGTGTCTTATAACAACACTCCGTTATTTAAACCCAACATCCTACATAATTATCTTGCAAATCAGGTTAGAAGATAGATTACACTCGCTAATCATCATATGTGACATGTTCATATTGATTAGAGAATCATTATTTAACTACTCTTTTATTTTGACTATCAATTTTGATAACTGAAAAACACGTGAAAAATATATAAATCTAATTAGATGACATTTGTTGCGTCATTGTCATTACAATCCGTCGATTGCTTTCATATTAAGATTTTGATTACATATTATATTTATTTAATGAATAAATATTATTTATTGACCAGAGTTTTTAGGTTAAACCGCAAGATCCAATTTTATTTTTAAATTTTATTTATTTTTGTATCTGTCCGAGCAGGTCTGAAGCCTCCAGTCCTTCTTTCCTGACATATGCAGCCGGTGGTGTGACAATTGGAGGAAAATAAAACGAGTACCAATACTTTTGTCCAGATCGACACGCAATAAACTAAAAACGCAAGCCAACCCTGCAAACCCAGATTCCCGAAAGCTACCTATTGCAAGAAAACAAACAGCAACTAAATACAGAATAAGGCTCTCAAGGTACGTGACAAAAAATTATTACAAGATCTTATCGGGGATTAGGAGGAGGAATCAGGCATAAATTCGAGAGTTATTTGAGTTCAAGAGAGCGTTAGGGTCATTTGTGTTCGCCTAGGTGCTTATATAAGCGACCTAAAGGGAAATTCGGACAGAGCAAAGGACTATAGACTTTGGAAAAACAGAATTTCGGAAGAATTTTCCTTGATTTTTGTTATTCACAACTCAGTTACATATATAGACAATGAGTTGATCTCCATGAATCCCCTCAATCTCTTAATTATCGGGATCCACTAATAAGGTAAGATTTATCACTATCTTTACCTTATTTACAATGTAACTACCTTATTTACTTTCAACACTCTCCCTCAAGCTAGGCGTGGGATATCCAAAACCTAGCTCGCATAGCACACTACTGAATAACCGACCATTCACTGCTTTAGTCAGAATATCTGTCAGTTGATCCTCGGATCGTACAAACTGGAGTGTAACAATGTCATTTTCCAGCTTTTCTTTGATGAAGTGACGATCCAATTCCACATCCTTGGTTCGGTCATGTTGCATTGAATTCTGTGCAATCTGAATGACAGCTCGATTATCACACTTCAACGGGCATGGCTGAGATGGTGCCAACCCCAATTCTGTCATCAATTTCCTTATCCATAAAATCTCCGTCAAGCCACGAGCCACTCCTCGAAACTCATCTTCAGCGCTCGATAATGCAACCACTTTCTGCTTTTGGCTCCTCCAGATGACAAGATTGCCACCTATCAAGTTGACCGACGATCCACCGGGTTGCTTTCCTAATCGGCATCAGTATAAGCCTCAATCTTCAAATGACCATTCTTCCGATACAAACTCCCAGTGTCAGAGGATCCCTTTAGATATATCAATATTCTTTGTGCTCCATCCATGCGATCTTTCTTGGAGTTATACATGAATTGGTTCACAACCCCCACTGCATATGCAATGTCCAGATGAGTATGTGACAAGTAAATCAACTTGCCCACTAGGTCCTGATATCGAGTTCGATCTGCTGCCATCCACAATCCTTAGACCATGATTCAGAACAATAGGAGTATCTGCTGGCTTACTGTCCACCAATCATGTCTCGGTGAGTAGGTCCAGGATGTACTTCCTCTGTGAGATATAAATGTCATGCATTGATCGTAATACTTCAATTCCAATAAAATATTTCAATCTGTCCAAGTCTTTCATCTCAAATTCCTTCAATAAGTTCCTTCTTAAGATCTTAATCTCCTCTATGTTGTCCCCTGTGGATTGTGATGACCTTGTCATCCACATATATGATCAAACAGGTAATTCCTTTGTCGCGACGCTTCAAGAAAATTGTGTGGTCAGAGTTGCTCTGAATGTACCAATATTTATTCATAGCCAATGTAAAACGCCCAAATCATGCCCTGAGAGACTGCTTCATACCATATAGAGACTTCTTCAACTTGCACACTTCATTTTGACAAAAACTACCCGAAAAACCTAGAGGTCCCTCCATATATACTTCCTCATGCTGGTCTCCATGCAAGAAAGCATTTTAACATCAAACTGATGTAAAGGTCAATCCAAATTTGCTGCAATAGAGAAAAGTATCCGAATCGTATCTAACTTCGCCACGGGGGAAAAAGTCTCCGAGTAATCAATCACATAGGTCTGCGTGTATCCTTTTACTACAAGTCATGCCTTGTACCTCTCAATAAACCCATCTGCCTTTCTTTTCACTGTAAAGATCCATCGGCACCCAACAGGTCTTTTGCCAATAGGTAACTGAAATTGTTCCCACATTCTATTTTTCACCAACGCACCCATCTCATCCTCCATAGCTTGCCTCCACTCCGGTCTACTCATAGACTCAATCACATTACACAGCTCATCATCAGTATATATCGCTGCAGAGAAAACCTGTGCAGGCTCAGAAAAGCTCCCCCTGACCAAATCAGCAATAGGATACCTCTGAGTTTTGGGATCATGGTCAAGTGTGTACTTCTTCGGTTTTACACCCCGAGTAGTCCTGTGAGGTAGAGCATACTTGGGTGTACTAGGCTCAAGTCCTGCATCACAGTCAGTCACAGGATCCATAGAATGCGGAAGCTCAGTAGGTATAGAAATTACCTAGATATCTGCAGAAGAAGACAACTGAGGAGCTTATCCCAAGTCAGCTGTTCTATGTCAACGTCATGCTCCAGTAAGGGTGGTCTACCTGACTCATAAGATGAGTCTCGCATATGAGACACATGAGTGGATGCAGGTGTGGGTGATGAAGCTAGTGCGTGAGGCACATGAGACATACTAGATGTCGGAGTAGCATGAAGATCTAGGCTAGGTGCGTGAGGTATAGGAATCTACTGTGGCATGAACATGGAGTTGAGCCAATCAAGTGAGTCTGATACTGAATTCTCCCCCTGACCCACTGGTTGGGGAGATGGCTAGCAATAATACTCAGTCTCTACAAAGTTACAATCCAGAGTGATATGCATACGGTGAGTCTTAGAATTATAACAACGGTAACCCTTTTGGATACTCCCATATCCAACAAAAATACACTTTTCAGCACATGCATCAAATTTGGAACGATGCACTTTCGGAATGTGAGTATATACTGAACATCCAAACACACGGGGTGTAATAGACATGGGGGGGGGGAACATACGTGAATTCAAATAAAGTTTGAATGTGAGTTCGAAATTTAAAAATTTGGATAGGAAGATGGTTAGATAAGAAAACCGATGTGGTTACTCCTTCAGGCCAAAAACTAGACAGTACATGAGATCCAATCATTAAAGCTCGAGTCATTTCTAGGAGAAAATGATTTTTCCGTTCAGCTACCCTATTTTGTTGTGGAGAATAGGCACAAGAAATCTGATGTACTAACCCATTTTCAGAGAAAAAATTGGTCATTTGGTGATTTTCAAATTCACCCCATTATCAGAACGAAGAGTTTGAATTTTGGTTTGAAATTGGGTAGAAATCATACTGAAAAAATGTGTAAATTTATCAAAGACCTCATATTTATTTTTCAAGAAATACACTCAAGTTATACGAGTGAATAATACGAAATATCAAACCCCTTGTCCCCCAATCACACGAGCTGGTCCACAAACATCAGAATGAATTAAAAAAATATTTTTGAAATACGAGAATGTTTTGACAAAAACGGTTGTCTATGACTTTTTGCCAAAACATAAGTTTCACAATGAAAAGGAATGCTAGAAAACTAAGGAAATAACTGACGTAGATAGGAGTGAGATGGATGTCCTAAGCGGCGATGCCACAACAAACATTGCGGGTCAGGTTACTCACGGGTCAGGAGTGTCCGTCCCTATGAAGCGACATCATTGACATAGTACAAGCCATCTCGTTCAGTACCGCACCCTATGATCTTCTTCGATATCCTGCAGAAGACAGAAAGTCGGGTATATCAGCACAACACAATTTAGCTCCTTAGAGAGGTGACTTATCGAACATAGTTTATATGATAAGGACGACACATATAGACACTTACACAATCTCATTGAAGGAGCTATTTCAATAACTCCCACACTTTTCACTTGGGCAAAATCACCACTTGCTATTTGAACAACTTTCTTGTGAGTTTTTTGCACTTCAATAATATCAGAAAGATCATACGTAATGGTGTCAGTCGCACCACAATTAAAAATCCACTCAGATTTTTTCTCCGGACCAGATTTCTGCACAATATTCACTTGTGCATTTTCTTTCACGTTCTGGGCCTTAGATAAGCCTGCAGAAGGACCCAATTTATTTGGCCCAGCAGGAATATTAATTCCCGGGCCACAAGTTTTCAAAATCGGCCCAGAATTAACAATTTTGTCCAAATCTGGCCCACAATCCTGCTGAAGCCCAGATATAGATACAACATCATTATTTCCGAAACAGCCATTAGGGAAAAATTTTACAGAACTTATAAGAGAAGGAAATTTTTGTAACTTCACACCTGTATTAGACCTCCTATTTATACCTGGACCGCGGGCTGGTTCATGTAACTAGGTCTCAATTGTCTCGATTCGGATCCTATCTCCCTCATCGTGGCTCTGTCAGCGATTGAGATTCGCCGTTCTGACTTCATCTGGGCAATTCATCTCCGGTGGAATGTGGTTGTTGTCCAAAATTGCAGCTTGGCCGCCCCGTCGACCGAAATTTGCCAGTCCACCTCTCCTGCCACCATGATTCGACCACGGGTAACCTATTCTTTTGTAACAGTCCTTCTACCAATGTCCTCGCAAAATGGACGTTGAGGTGGTGAATTGCTAATCTAGACGACATTTACTGACCGACGTTCAAATGGTTCAATCACGATTGGGTGTGATATGCCACTCTCTGATTTAGGGTTTCGGTGGTTGTCTACTCCAGGGTCGTAGGTCGCTAATCCAACACTAATGTTGCATAATGATGCAGTATTTAGACCGCCCGACGCTCCGTTGGATGATGATTTCCAGATCTGACAGTGAGCAGCCTCCCGTCGGATTGTTGCATATGCAACATCCACAGATGGCAGTGGTGATTCTTTACGAATGTCCCTAGTGATTGCCTCATACTCTGTATTCAATCCGGACAGGAAATTAAACAACCGATGCTCGATTTGAAGCCGATTGTGTTCGTTGATATCATCAACACACTTCATTGGATTCGGCCGTCGTTGATCTATTTCAGTTCATAAGGAATTGCACAGTGAGTAGTATTCTTCTACTTGCAAATTTTCTTGTACAATTCGGTCCGCCTTAGTTACCAGATAGAAAATCTAGAGGGAATCCTCGCCTGAATTGAAAGTTTGGGCAAGGATCTTCCATAATTCATAAGAGTTTGGATAATATATAAATTGGTTTACCAGTCTTTGTTCTATTGATCTAGTGATCCAATTGAACACTTGGGTGTCCTACTGTCGCCACGCCTTATACTGGGGATCAGTTTTTGCTGGTTCTTGGCGTCACCAGTGATGAATTCCAGGCGGCCCTTTCCGATAATGGCTAACTCCATCATCTTGGCCCATAACACATAATTGTTGTTGTCCAATTTTAAATCGAAGATGACTGATGCATCGTTCTTTTCGGGCTTGAGTGCATTTAACTGAGACTGTGGTGTTGCATTCTGCGTTTGCATAAATTGCGCAAAACGTTGAGATAGGTAGTTCTCAATTTCGGATGCGGGGATGGTGATCTCACTGGATAATTCCCCACCCATCATGAATCACGATTGTGTCGGAGAAGATTTCAAAAGGTATATGACAAAACAGGATCTAGCCCCTGCTCCGATACCATGTAGAGTTTGGAAGAATAGAATTTCGAAAGAACTTTACTTGTTTTGTGTTATTCACAACTCGGTTACATATATAGACGAATGGTTGATCTCCGTGATCCCCTCAATCACTTAATTATCGGGATCCACTAATAAGGTAAGATTTATTACTATCTTTACCTTATTTACAATGTAACTACCTTATTTACTTTCAACAAGGACATCTAAATACATAGACAGCGGATAAATGATCAAGATAACCGCCTTCTCGAACAAAGAAATAATACAAAGACACTGACTTACAAATTACAATATATACAAAAAAATATGGACAATTGAACCCAGATTATGTGAGGGTATTGTGGACGAATACCCATCTAAAGCAGCTATAGGGGCTTTGGGGGAATTCTTGCAATGTGGACTGGAGAAATGATGTATAAAAAAATTGTATTCTCTATGGAAAATAAGTGGGAAATGGATGAAAAATACTATACCGGAAGAAAAAAATCTCACAAAAAACACAAGAATGTGAGGTGGCAGTATATGATTAGATGGTCATTAACTTTGGGCCAAAGTTTGAACCAATGTTATACTGCCACCTCGTGTTCTTGTGCTTCTTGCTCCCCTAATTTTTGCGGCATAGCATATCTCGAAATGGATGGGGGCATTAGGTGTAGGACAAATTTTCCTATGCTAAACTATTACCTGTTGGGCAAACCCCTATTGATTTGGATAATTAATTTGGGTCGCCATAATTAAAATTCAATTTCTATCTTATTTTTTTATTTTATTTTTATTATATTCCATCTTCAAATTCTAAAACCCCATTAGGTATTGATTTGATTTGAGATTTGAATTGAATTTGGGATTAGGTTTTATCGGATTTTGTGATTTCGAAATTTTGTATTGAAAAATTCGGATTTCCGTACGATCACGCACCCTCTCTGTCTGGCCTGCCAATCCTTCATTCATTTTGTGTCATTCGAAAAAAAAGAGAAAAAAAAGGAAAAAAAATCAGCTTCCCAATTTTTTCGTCTTTTGCCCATGGATTCTTGTTGGTTGTATTGTTATTGTTTTGTTGGTAGTATTGTCTATTTTGATAGTGGTATTAGCTCGTAGGAAATATAGACGCAAGTATTAACTATGGTAATTTGAGGTTGTGTCCGGTGATGAGGGGTCGGGGTAGGGTAGAGGTTCGAAATATAAGTTTACGATTTAGTACTTGGAATGTAGGGACTTTGACAGTCAAATTTTTAGAGTTGGTAGATGTATTAAAGAAAAGAATGGTTGACATGATGTGTTTTCAAGAGACAAAGTGGAAGGGAGAGAGAGCGAGGGAAGTAAATGGGTATAAACTATGGTACTCTGAATTGGTTAGTGGGCGGAATGGAGTTGAGATTATGGTGTTAAAAAAATTCAAGGAATGTGTAGTGGAAGTGATAAGGTACGACGATAGACTTATGGTGATCAAAATAGTAGTTGGGTTATAGGTTGTGAATGTTGTATGCGGGTATGCACCTCAAGTAGGGCTAGAAAAAAGTGAGAAGCTCACCTTCTGGACAAGTTAGATACTGTACTGAGTGGTACCCCTATGGAACAAAAGGTTTTCATCGGTGGTGATTTTAATGCCCATGTGGGAGTAGGGCTGGATGGGTGGTCAATACCTATTTTAAGAAGAGAGACGAGCATTAAATCACCTATCATAGTGGAGGACGAAACATACATTTTTTTGAAGCATACAAATAAACTTTTTCCTGTTGCGTCAAAGGGATAGAAGTTGTTGCACGAACTGTAAAGTTTTATCGGTAGAATCATTGACATCACAACATTGTCTTTTAGTGATGGATGTTAATGTACGAGGAAAAGTGAGGGAGAGGAGGCAAGGAAGTAGAGAAAGGATACTGTGGAAGAACCTTAAGGGCGAGGCGGCTACTGCCTTCAGAACTAAGGTAACTCTTGCTTGTTTGGACATATTAATTGTGAACGTGGATCGTTTATGGTTCTCCATGGTTACTATCATTAGGGACACAGCAAAAGAGGTCGTAGAGGTATCATCCGGCATAGCGAGGTCTGGCAAGGAAGCGTGGTGGTGGAGTGAGGAGGTGCAAACTAAAATTAAAGCCAAACGAGAAGGTTTAGGAGCAGGTCCGGAAGGGATAAAGACACCTTGGAGGGTAAGAGAGAAATTTCATTTGAAAAGACTCTGTTACTTTAGCCCCGAAACTCTTATATGTGTAAAGCACGTATGGTCAGGCAATACAACACACCGCTCCCCATACACACACTACAGCACACCATGTCGAAACTCTTATACGTGTAAAACACGTATGGTCGGGCGATACAACGCACCACTCCCCATACACACACCGCAGCGCATCATCTCATGGGCACACATACACAAACATTGGTGCGTGTAGGATCCACCTACTGGTTTGTAAAAGAGCAGTGCGGTGCACCATTTTGGAAAAGCTGTGCGTAATTCGTGGGGTATATCACCTCTCTAGGTCAAGCTTAATTTATTTGCTCTTTTGCTTACCAAAAAAACTTTATTACTCTTGTGGGTTTATATGTAATGATAGAGCCTCGACTTCGTGATAGAAATGAATACACTATTCGATGTGTGTGTGAGAGAGTATCATGTGCTAAACTCGATACACTTTGCAGGAATTTGAACTGAACTGAATGTCTTATACAGAAAATAAAAATCAACAGGTTACAAATATCGTAGTCAAAGAGGCTGGAAAATGGAGATTCATGCTCATATCCTTTTCCTTTTAATATTGGGTTGCCCAATTTATATTTGAACCAAAAACATTGAGATTCATGCTCATGTCATTTTCCTTCCAATGTCGGACCACGTAGATGAACCAAAATGGATATTGATGTCATTCCAGATATTCAGGATGAGGTGATCACATACTTGGTTGCATGAGAAGAGGGAAGCCTGATAGATGAGAGAGCGATGCCCTATATGGCGCCGCAGGTCATTCCAGATATTCATCCTTCCAGCAAACAAAATTGGGATCATGCAAAGTCAATTAGGGACATCTCACTTTATCCTGGAAGACACACCAGCACCACTTCACTAGTAAAAGTGGGGGGTTAATTGATAGAAGGCTGATGGTTTGTCTTTCGAGATAAAGATAACTGCACATAATATTAATAATATGGTGTGCCTTATTCTGGTCGGGATGGAATCAGAGAAGGAAGCGGCGTTGACAACCATATTACGAATGAGTAAGTAGGTTTCTTGTTGTTGTATCTATTTATAGAACAAGAATAATCATAATTGCATCGTTCCAGCTGTTCAAAATTACAATAGAATATGAAAAGACACGCTCTGTTACTGAAAAGACACAACACGCGCAGTCTATAAAAAGATTACATGCGCTATGTGAAGCAGACATATCTCTTATGTTTAGAATTTAGAATTTAGGGCTCAGGGCCCGATTGAGATATCCGAATTTACCACATATAGTCGCGTTCTTTCCGTTAGCTTTAAATAGAACAACATATGCATACTTAATACAACATAATTGGAGCACGAATGGCTCTTCCAAGTTATCCACGAATGGGTCATGGTTATATCGACTGAAGTGTTTGTTCCGACTTGGCTATTCGAAATATTTAAGTATGGCTAAAATATATGCAAAACTCAAAGGATCCGTTTGCTTGACGGAATTATGTGGTATTCACATGGGATTGACCCGTGATACCATGTTTACTTCACACGAAAAACACACAGTGGTCAAACCGTATTTTAGGATTGAAAAATGGGCCACACGCATTTTTGGAATTAACTTGGGATCGAGACCCAAAAAATAATCCCACAAAAATTGTGATATTGAACCAATCCCATTTTGGACCTTCACATTCACCCGGTATATTCTCCCAAATTACATCAAATTGTCCTTGACATTTAAATCTCCTTACCCACCAAAAACCTATACCAGGTATCACAAACCCTAAAAACAATTTTCACGCAATCAAGGAATTGCGATACCAAATTCAAGATCAACGACTAAATATTGGATAATGCATTCAAACTGAACCGATAGCGTGTGTTAATTTTCGTAATTCATGCTAATATAGATGATTATGTGTTCGCCTGAATGTACTTGAGTATGCACTGAATTTTATACTCTCGTGTATATGTCTAGATGGATGAAATTGGGAACAATAGTAGTCAATTGTTTGCTTTATGGACTATTCGTGGACTGTATGTTGAATACGAGTGTGATAAAACTGCTAAGTGGAGAAGACTAAAGCGCGCAACACCTCCGATATATAGTCTGAATGCAAAGAGACAACGACAGTCTGAGTTTGTAGTTAGGATGACTAGTGAGTCTGCCTTAGAATGTTTTAAAAATTTACGAATATTGTAAAACTGTTTGTAGATGAGAGAGGATTAATGGATAGTAAATACGCACGTGCTACTACTCATTCTGCAATCTTTTTGCGTTTACTAGGGGATCATTAGAAAATTATGATACTTGGAACAGACTTCGAAAGAAATTTTAGAACGGTTAGCAAATTTTTTCATTGGGCATTAGAAACTGTCCTAAAACCGTCAAGTCATTTCCTTACCACAACAACACCTGTGAGCGAAAGATGTCCGGATGGAAGGTTCAAATATTTCAAGGTATCAGCATGATCCTCATCAATCCATCCCCTAGTCTTAACATTACATGTTAGTGACTAATGCCGATCTAATTATCATAAGACTATTTGGGTGCTTTGGATGGTACGTACATCCCCTGCCATGCACCTGTAGATGACTCTGCGAGGTATAGAACGAGAAAGAGTCACACAACATTTAACATTCTTTGAGTGGTTGATACAACTGGAAAGTTTGTGTACGTAACAAGCAGTTGGAAGGGATCTGCCGCAGACAGTAGGGTATTGTATTAGGCCCTGACTAGAGTTCTTGATTTCTGGGTGCCACAAGGTAATTGATGTTCTGATGGTGATACCTAGTTCACGTGATGCTCACATGTTGCTAATGGTTCCCTTATGTAGGTAAGTATTAAAATTGCGATGGAGGCTACATCAATGCTGAGGTATTCCTAGCTCCTTATAGGTCCACCGGATATCATTTAAAGGAATGGGTCCCGATAACATGCGACCACAAAATCCTAAGGATTTGTTCAATATGAGACATTTTTCGGCTAGGAATATTTTTGAGAGAGCATTCGGGATATTGAAGAAAAGGTTTGTGGTCTTGCGTAGTCTTACCTTCTACCCTTTAGAGACTCAGAACAAGATAGTGATAGTATACACACTATTGCATAACTACATTATAGGGCAGCAATATACGAATCCATTGCTTTCAGACGACATGACAAACAGTGCAAACCCTGATGATGACAATATGGATGCAAAAGAATATGTAACTCCAATGGGAACAAGTACTGCATGGACTCAGATGATGGACACTCTAGTTGATGAAATGAGGACTGAGTTTTTAACCAATCAGTAGTGGATGTAAGCTTGTGATTTACCGTGAACAATTATTTGTAAGCTTGTGGTGTGCTGACTGTTGTCATTTGTGATTATTTGTGTGGAACATATTTATTACAATAAATATCAAAGATTGTATTTTACCAAGAAGTTGTGGTAGTCATCAAAATATGGACATATGCATATCAGGACCACTGTTGCAAAAGTATGGTCATATTTACAAATTAGCAGCCTATGCACAAGGGCAGCATCACCACCTTCAAAAAACGGATGACACTAGCTAATGAGTCTCACAAGTACAATGACTAATAGTCAGTGTCGCTATCTGAGGGGGAGGGGGATGGAACATGCCAGCAACCACTTTTATCACTCCTCGGTGTGGCATCTCCATCTGATGATGGAGACGACCCGTACTCGGAGCTATATACTGGCAATGCAGCTCGAGGTGGAGGTGATTAAGATATTGGTGTTTGAGGGGATGGAGGTGGCAACACATGCAGCATGCGGTACTTTATCCTCCTATATCCTTGAAGTTCTTCTTCCCATGCCCGCTGAGCAGCGGTGACCACCAGCGAATCAGGTTCGGGTACCGCATTTTCCTCCCCTTCTTCCTCATCATCTTCCTCCCCTTCCTCCTCATCCTCATTTTCGTCATCCCCTGATCATCAGTATCAATATCCATGGGATCAACATCCTCATTCTACTCATCCTCCTTTTCTTCCTCATCATCTTCATCCTCATCTTCTTGCTCATCTTCCTCCTCATCATCCATCCCAGCATCTTCAGGTTCATCGAGGGGGTCACCAACATCACTTGAATCATAACCCCATTCCTCCATGAGACTATCAACCTCTATAGCTTCGGAATCGAATTCAGAGTCCTAAAATAAAGAGCAACAAAATAGAAAATAAGTAACAAAGTCCATCATACACCCCCAAAGTGTCAAAAACACTTTGTAAACATACAAACTTTAGGCTAAGTTGATATTAAATGCTAAAAACATTAATACTACATTGCCTTAACCCACTAATCTCATATGCACTCAAACATAAGAGGTCCATTAACCAACATACAATGACTAAATCACGGAATAAGGCAAACATCAACCTACCACCATGAAAAATTGCAAGTAATTGTACATTTAATGCTACATTAACCACCATGCAAAAAACAACAATTGCAAGTGAATATCTCATACAAAAGGTGGTAGCTTTAGCAAAGATTTACTGAGACGTCCAAGCCTTCCACTAGGACAGGGGCCGTTGGAGTCGCAGACGGCAGAGGCAGAGGCTGCTCCACCATAGGTGGCGTAGGGTAAGATCCAGGAAGCAGTGTTTCAACCGATGATTCAGGAGTTTCTTCGTGTATGGTCGTCGGTGGTGTAGGAGATGTCGATTTGTCGTCATTACCGTTGTCCATTTCTCTTTTTCGAAGGGTTGCAGAATGCAGAAGGGCAGTTCAAAGTCGAAGAGACGCAAGAGAGGCGAATCACACGTATATCGTAAAAGACCTGTCTGAGGACATTCTTGTAACTTAACTTTATTTTTTAAATTGGGCCAACTTTTGGTGACTCCAAGTAAACATGGTATTGTATTTTTTGTATCCAATGCCATTCCAGCCCAATTCTGAAATTGGTGTAAATTGTTGGTTTAAATTCTAATTTAATGTGAAGTTAATTCTTGAACTGAAATTAAAGTAAACAGACCCTAATACAACTTGCTACGCTGAGTGAGTATGAATGGACAAACATGTGTGTGAATACATTAGTTTTTATCGGATGCTCAGGCACTTGTGAGATTGGAGACAATGTTTTCAAGTATATTAGAAACAAAGAGACTTCATTACATTCCTGGTAAAAGCAACTTGTTTTGGATACAAATCAATAATACATTATGCGTCTCATGGTTTAGATAGGAGTTAAACCAAATTCAAAGTATGTAAAAATGATGAATTATATCGATAGTGCTATACGACACCCCCCAGCCAGCACTCCCAGGGCACCCCTGCTGATGTGGTAGGGGTGTTTTGGACTATTTATCATTTCTTATAAATAATTAATAATAAATATAAAATAAATGTAATATATTTAATTTAGGTTATACAGTTTATAAAATTGAAATATATGGTTTAGGGTTTATAAAATTTAGCCCTGAGTGTATATACAATAGGGTTTTAGATTTCGCCGCCGTAATATTAAGTTTAGAGTTTTAGATTTTTTAAAATTTGTAATATTTAGTCCTTAGGATTTATATGATCGGGTTATAGATTTTTACGTCAGCTAAGCCACCTCAATATTAAGTTTTTAGGGTTAATAGATATGTTTTATATTTATTTGTTTTTATGTTTTATGGTTTTATATGGGTTATATATTATTTGTGTACAATAATAACAAAGATGTGATGTTGGTGAGATTGTAGCGGCTTGGGATTTACGCAGAAGAAGAATAAGAGGGTTGCAGAGTAGGGTTCGGATCTGGCTGGGCAACAAAAATTCGAATTTTTGTTGAAAACACCCCTGCCACATCAGTAGGGGTGCCCTGAGGTGCCCCAGGGGGTGTGCCGTGCCGTATAGTAGCTCCCGAATTATATACCACAATTATGAATTTAAGAGTTTTTATCGGATTGTGGTTGTTTAGTGTTATTTTTTAAGATCCGACAGCGTTATCCGGGTTTATCACGTATAGTCGCGCTCTTACCGTCAGATAAAATCACGGATGTTGTGTTTATTACAGGATAGTTGAAGCATGAATGACTCTTCCGGGATAACCACGATGGGTCGCAGTCTTGTCGATTACTGTGTTTGTTTAATAGTTTAGGGCCCGATTGGATTATCCGGGTTTATCACATATAGTCGCGCTCGTACCGTCAGACGTGGATAAAACCACAAATGTTGTGCCTATTACAGGATAGTTGGAGCACGAATGACTCTTTTGGGATAATCACGATTGGTCGTGATTTTGTCGATTGTTGTGCTTGTTTAATAATTTACGGCCCGACTACATTATCCGGGTTTACCATGAATAGTTGCGCTCGTACCGTCAGACGTGGATAGAACCACAGATGTTGTGCTTGTTACAGGATTGTTGGAGCACAAATGTCTCTTCCGGGATAACCACGATATGTCAAGTTCTTATCGATTGATTGTTTGTTTAATAGTTTGGGGTCCGACTGCGTTAACCGGGTTTACCACATATAGTCGCGTTTGTACCTTCAGGCGTAGATAGAACCACAGATGTTGTACTTAATACAGGAGAGTTGGAGCATGAATGTCTCTTTTGGGATAACCATGATATATCGAGGTCTTGTCAATTACTGTGTTTATTCCGACTATACTATACGAGATATTTAAGTATGACAGAAATATATAACAAAACTCTTATGGTTGTTTGGTGTTATTTTTTAGGGTCCGACATCGTTATCCGGGTTTGCTACGTATAATCGCGCTCTTACCATCAGACGTAAATAGAACCACGAATATTGCGCTTGTTACAGGATACTTGGAGCACAAATTACTCTTTTGGAATAATCACAATGGGTCGCGGTCTTGTCGATTGTTGTGTTTGTTTAATAGTTTAGGACCCGACTGCGTTATCCGGGTTTACCACATATAGTCATGCGCATATCGTCAGACGTGAATAGAACCACAGATGTTGTGCTTATTACATGATAGTTAGAGCACGAATGTCTCTTTCATGATAACCACGATGGGACACGGTCGTATCAATTGCTTTGTTTGTTCCGACTATGCTATAACAGGATATTTAAGTATGGCAAAAATATATAACAAAACTCTAATTACTCTAACTGCTATGCCAAAAAAAATTGCTACGCTAAGTGGAGCACGAATGGTGTTTTCGAGTAGTTGCACTTGTATCGACAACTATGCTTATTCTGCCTTGTCTAATCGCATGAAAACGCAAAGCATGAAAAGACGCATTGTATTAATGTCGACCAAGAATATATTGTAAAATTGAAAAAGACCTGAATGCTGATTCCGGGTTTACCATGTATACTATAATTGATAACAACCTCATCCTCTCGAGCCATTCTTCATCTTGTTACAAATTTGCAAAAATAAAAATATCGAATCGACAACGACACGGTGTCTCCCCAACTCTCGTGCACGGCGATGCTACAATCCCCTACTCACACGCACGCCGATGTTGCAGCCTCCCCTACTGCCCTGCAAGCTGACGTTGCAGCCACCCTTACTCTCATGCACTTGGCGACAAAGATGACGATTATGATGGTAAAGACGACGAAGTTGACAAAGAGAACGCTGAGGAGGATGCTGAGGACAAAAATGAAAACTCCAATGAAGACGACGAAGATTGAGTTGTTGAATCCCGATATACGAGATGCACTCGATCCATATACATGGTCCATGAAATCATGCTCATCAACACGATGAGTTAAGTTATCCTGGGTCCGAGACTATCGTTCCTTACTTTCTCTTGTGAAGAACATCAATGATTTATTAATTATTGACCATCACCACACAATATTTTCAATTGAGGCATCGAGGTAACCTTATCATACTTCCATTTCTCGACACACAGTGAGGAGAGTTAGAAAATTGCCTGTAACGCCCATATCTATTTTGAGGGAAAGCATGTATTTAGGTACATTTTCACCTCAAACTATATACAATTAATGACAAATGACTCACATGTAATGCAAACTGAAAACTTGTCAGAGTGTAAGTCTCTTTATTGATTGCTAGGAGTATTTTTTTCATCCTTTCATTTTCTTCTTCGAACTTGCTAAATTGCATTGAGAGTTTTTTGTACCACAATCTTTGCTATATCTTAAGATTTACAGCACCATGGATATGTATTGAACGTTTTCAAATCATTGACAATACTCAGAGGAAGAGCATCAATATTTGTTTTTGGATCACTTGCTAGGATTATACCCTCTAGTAGGTATAACAGGGAGAACTTAATCCTAACTCTGACAATTGTTGCTCAGTATCCGCAGTAGATAGTTGTGGCTTTGTATCAGCCTCGGAATCACCCAAAATATTGTGGCTGTAACTTTCTTTTATTTTTCTTATTATTCTTCTCTGGTGGATTTTTCTCCTTATTGGTCATATTTTTCCGTTAATCTTTAAGTTGTTGCTGATGGGGATGATTGATCAGGATCGAATGAAGCAAACAATAAAAGAACACACATGATTTAACGTAGTTCGGCCTTCAAGCCTACGTCAACTAGGAGAAGAGGAATCAATCCAGTATGAACAAATATCCTAGGGTACAAGGGAGATACAGAGAAAACCTTTAAGCTCTCAGGCATAGAGTCACAACTCAAGTCTCTACCTTTCTATCAACTACCCTTCCCTCTTCACCCTAATGGTCTACTGAGTCACATATTTATAAGCATGAAACCTAATACAATTAGATTTCTATCAGGACTACCAATTCAAGTCACATTAGAATTTTAACTAACATAAAATCCTAACAATCACCCACCTCTTTTGCTTGAATTCTCTCTTATCATAGATGAACTTGGTCCCCTTCTCCTTCCCCAGGCATTGAGGTGCAACTCAATGATGGGTCTCAATCAAGTCTAAGGCTCGCTTTAACTGGCCAACAGAAGATTACTTCATTGTCTCACCAGTAGGGCCAACAGGCTTCACAGCAACAGAAGTATTCATACTCCCTCAACCATTGAACAGAAGCTCACTTTCCTATGTTCAATCAAAACACCAGCAAAATTCTCTACATTGGACGAACTTTTCTCGCTTAGAGAAGATCTCTTCATCACCCATCTTTTCACATATTCACTTTTGTAGCCAGAGTTATACATCGATCATGGTGCAACAACTGATTTCTTCATGGTAGGTCCCTTCGACACATACGTCTTACCAATTTTATTAGCTTTCATTACTACTAAAGCACCCTTCGGAACTGTCAAGACACCATCTTCGCCAACATACCTATGGCCACAGCTATCCAAGACCAGTCAATGTCATAATTATACCATCATACATTTTGATCTTGACAGTATCGACTCCAGTAACTTTGCAAGGTTGCTAAGCACCCAACATCACAAATCCTCTGTTAATCGGTTAAAATGAGGAAAATCACTTTATATGGAGACATATGTGAAACAGGCATGCAGAATCTAGAATCTATCCTCGATTACACTTCGTACTATCTTCATTCATAGCAAGAGCATCACCATAATGGTCATCTTCAACTTGGTTGATCTCATTCACGGTCTTATCCTTGTTCTGAGGGAAACGACATTGGACTTTAAGATGCCTCTTCTTTCCACAGCTCCAACAACTTTGACCTTCTTTTCTCGACTTCGATCTCGAACGATTGCCACTTGACCCTTTCTCAGAAGATCTTCATCTAACAGTTAACAAATCATTATCATGGCCATCAGAGAGCTCCTTATCAAACATCTTTTTTGAACAAAGAGTCGCTTTAACTTCACCCAACTTCAGAGACTTATTACAGAGTCTCACGTACGTGCTTGAATGAAGGAGGCAACAACCTAAGTAACATCAATGCTCACCATCATACTTGACTCCCATATTAGCCAAATCCATAACAATAGAGGAGAATATATCAATATGCACACACATTGATGTACCTTCTTTCATTGTAAGGAAAAATAGATGGTGCTTGACAACCAACTTCGAAGTAAGTGACTTTGTAATATACAGAATTTTCAGCTTATTCCACAGGTCAATGGTGGTCTTTTGATAAAAAACTTCACGCAATACCTCATCGGATAAGCATAACTGAATAGTGGATAACACTTTCTCATCGATCTCCATCCACTTATTCTCATCCTAGTCACCAGGCATTTTTGCCTCACCCAAGTCAGAAGGCTTTCCCAAGATAGCCTTCTGCAAACCATTCTGTGTCAAGAACGCCCTCATCTTGACTTGCCACATAGTGAAACTCATACTCGGATCATATTTTGCAATCTCAACTTTCAACGCTATAGCAAAATAAACCTAAACAATTTCCTCTCAAGAAAGTCAACAAATCTCAAAACCATTTTTCTTTCAGTTTTTCCTCGAAAAAATACTATTCACCTGAAAAATATTATTCGCTCGCCGAAATCACTGTTTCTCATCCAAAAAATGCCAAGTCAACAAACAGAATCATTTTGTCCTTGACTCGCCAGAACAAGTATTTTCTCAAAATCATGACAAATTCGATCAAAAACTTTATTGTCCAAATCAGACCCTTTCAACTAACAATTGAACAACAACATCTACTGGGCTTTGTTCTCCACTGAATTAGCTAAGCGTTGGTATCTCCAATTTCAGAATCCGACTTCAGAATCAACGAGAATTGGCCGAACAAGTTTCAACAATTTGTCTTCTGTTTCCTTTTCTTGAAACTTCGACTGTGATTTACAATAGTCTCCGGACACAATCTGGCATCAGCACCTCAGAACTTTTTGTCCACCTTTGGATGGGCTTCAAGTCGATATCCTCAGATTTCAAATAGACGACAGTCAACGTGACAGTCAATGGTCAAAGGCGGCGATAAACGGGAATTCTAGGGTTTTGCAGATTTATTACTTTTATTTTTAAATTTGTGAACCACTTCAATCACGAACCTCAACTCCGATACCATACCACTTGATGGGGATGATTGATCAGGATCGAATGAAGTAAACAATAAAAGAACACACAAGATTTAATGTGGTTCGACCTTGAAGCCTATGTCCACCAGAAGAAGAAGAATCAATCCATTACGAACAAATATGTCGGAATACAAAGGAGACATAGAGAAAACCTCTCAGCTCTCAGGCATAGAGTCCTAACTCAAGTCTTTTCCTTTTTATCAACTACCCTTCCCTCTCCGCCCTAATGGTATAAGGCTCACATATTTATAAGCAGAAAACCTAATACAATTAGATTTCTATCAGGACTACTAATTTAAGTCACATTAGAATTTTAACTAATATAAAATTCGAACAGTTGCAAGGTGACATTCGTATCACTTCGTATGAAGTACCTGTCTCTGATCTGATTAACACAAACGAAGAATTCAGAACTGGCTTCTTCGAGCAGTTTAATCCAGCAAGCATGACAAACAAAATTTTCCCGACCCCAACTACTTATTCTTGGACAAGGAGAGATCTGTGGGCAAACTTCCCCCCAGTTTGGACATGGAGAGATCTGTGGGCCTTTTTTGAATCATACGGTAATCTCCAGGATGCACACTCGCCTCCTGTAATGATGTATCGAGGTAAGAGATATGGATTCATTAGATTTGACAAAGAAACTAACCTTCAGGACTTGATTGTCAAGCTGAATGGCATACGAGTAGGAACTTGTAAGCTCTACGCAATATAGCAAGGAAACCAGATGAATTGAGGTGGAAACATGTGCCTTCATTTAGGTAGCAAACACAGATTGAGGGACAATCATAAGGTTTTCTCACCAGAGAGACAGTAGCAAAATCGATAGTAGACAGATAACGTACGTCTCTAATTCGACGAAAGCTGCATGGCTGGAGACCCGTTTAGTAGGCTTGCCATCACCCATTCTAGATCTCGACTCAATGGCAAAAATTGTAACACGATAACATGTTAGGTATTGAATTAGATGGTAGCTATATGGAAGTACTTATTAGCATGAAGATTAGAGACAGAGAAAAAATGATGAGATCTAAACTGGATGACTAGTTAGGACCTCTGTTCGAGAAGTATGTTTCCTAAGCCGTTTAGGCGCCGCTTAAGCGCTAGTATATTACCATCCGCCTTGCCCGAATTACCGCTTAGGCCGCTTAGAAGCCCGCTTAGGCAGGCGATTAGGCCGCTTAGGCGCTGAACGGACCCTGGCCGCCTAACGCTTTCTCGAACACTGATTAGGACTCGGACAATTGGGTAATCTCTCATCATACAGTTGTGAATTACATATTTTTTCAGCAATAAATCTTTATTAAAAAAATCATGGTAATTGAAAGACCAATACAAGTGCTTAACTTTATGAATTTAATTACTTACAATTTTTTTTCCTGAATATTTGTTTCACAAGTCACTTTGGAAGGTAAGGGGCGGCCAGTGGGGTGGATGATTATTTAGTCTCACCCGAAAATGTTGAAAATTGGGTGAAAACATTTGCGGGGCCACCGAAAATGTTGAAAATTGGGTAAAAACATTTGCGGGCCCTGCTGGCCCGAGACGGGGAATCAAAATGGGCCAACTGATAATTGGAGTCTGGAGACAGCGGCGAGGCGGCGGGAGCTAATGGCCCACACGCCTTAATTCCACGGACCAGGCGTCGGATTCATGGAAAGTTTGGAATAGAATTATAAAATTATAAAATAAAACCCATTTTTTTACTTAAATCTATTTTAGGTAAACAGTAAAAAACAGTAACTTATCGTATTGTATGATCTTTTGATCTTTTTTTTAGGCTCCATACACCCTCCCTCTCATAAATTATCTACCCCACTCCAATTTCTAAACAATGGTTTGTTCATGTCTTCCAGCTGCTTTGTCCCTAACCCCTTCTAACAATAGGTTAGACATATTTTCTTCCCCGCTACCTATGTCACTCTATTCTTTTTATTTCTCATTGTCCAAAAGAAGGAACTACGAATTGATTCAAGGATATCTATGACACACCTAGGAGTTAGGAATACAGAGAAGTAATAGGAAGGAAGCAAAGATAAAACCGATTTAATGAGCATCAATCTACCATCATGTAATAAGTTCTGATGCACTCATGATCCCACCACCTTTTTAAATTGATCAATTAGAGGTCGAGAATTATATAGTAAACGAAAAGAGGCCACGCACTCCTAACGAATCCGATGTGTCTGAGGGGCCCGCGCAAAGTGTTGAAGACCCCACATTCTGCCCGCACCAGTGCCCTCCTGCCACCTACTCCTTCGTGCGCTGATAGTGAAAAACCCTTCGTGACCCATATCACTCCCCATTATAGGTTGGCATGTTTTAACCCAGTTCTCTTTGCCCCTATTGGCACTCTTAGATACATACAGGGTATCATGCGCACATTTTTTTGGTAAGATAGGAAATCTTACTCAAGTATTTAAACCCACGGCCAATATTACAATTCAACTTTTGGGCCGTCTCCTTGAAAATCACCTCCTCTATGTTTATTCCTATCAGATACAAAGTTCAAAAGTGTCTGCACAACTTTAAAACCCATTATGTTTTTCCAAGTCCCCTTCCCAAATAAATTGGTATCATCTCCGAAATGGGTCATGGTATTTAATTTCCTGATAAAAAGTAGTAGATGTTAGGTTTACATAATAAATTATTTTAAAGGTTTACGAAATCTTATGAGGCTAAAAATTTACATGGTTATGTGATAAATCCGAATTAAATAAGTCCGAATTAAATATTTTTTAATTAAATATTGTTTTTCTTTTATATAATTAACTATTTTTTTAATATATATATAATTAAATATTTTTTTAATATGTATAATTAAACATCCAGAAATCAAAATTAAATATTATTTTAACTAAATATTTTTTAATATATACAATTAATTATTTTTTCAATATATGTATATATATTTAAATATTTTTTTATATTTTATTATTTTTAATTCGAAATTCGGGACTGTCCCGTTTTAAAATGGGACAATCCCGATCCCGTCCCAAACTAAGTTCGGGACCTGTTTTTAGGACCCGAACCCGTCCCGAACTATTTTTTTTCGGGATTCGAAATTCGGACCGGCCGGACCTCGGGAAAATCCCAAGGCCCAGCCCTAGATAAATCTCACAATTTTTCCTTCGAACGACAGAAGTTTTAATATTTTACAAAATTTTGCAAATATTTATTTTGCAATTTATGAAAAGTTAAATATCTTTTCCCTACTCTGAACATTGTGAAATTAGCAATGGACACTCCCCCACTTGTTTACCTTGTATACAAATGTTAATCAATACTACAAGATACAAAAAATAGAGTGCTCATATGCCCCACTCCCGTGCCCCACTCCCGTGCCACACTCCCGTGCCACACTCTCACACTTACACAAATTTTTAAATTATTTCCCATATGTTGTACATTCTACTTGATGTACAACACCACAGCACAGGAGTGTGGTGAGAGTGGGCCGCAGGAGTGTTGTATATCATCATTGACAAAGATACAACAATGAATCCTTGGAAAGTCAGGACTTGTGTCTCTGGTAAATATTCAATTGCTTACCAGTGTGATAAGCAGGTCTAGAATCATTGAGTAATTATAATACTACACTGTAAACTAGCATGGCATAGCTTCCCCATATTCACAATCCCGTCCATCAAAAATGTTTATAATTACCTCTTTGATCTCCATCTTAATATCTTAGGAAAGCAATCTAGGGCCGGTTTCGGCAGTCGTTCGAGGCTGATCATGGCCGTGTTGTATCGCCATTTGCACATCACGGTTAAAATGTGTTCGTGCTTTGGCATATGGAGCATCTCTCGCTGAGGGATAAAAAAGAGAAACCAAAGGGGAGGTCAAGAAACAAAACACTTCTATCCAAAAGAAATATGCAAAATCTCCATAGAGTTGAAATTTGAAACAGACTCAACCCGATATGTTCAGGCCCGTGCGTGTGTGTGCGGGCATGGGGCAGTATATAACGAAATGGGGGCTTAAACTCTTAAAAGTCAATTTATCAAAGCAAGAAAGTGAAGCACCACATATCATTTATATACCCGTTAGTTTTTATATTTATAATCCGTGTGGGACATTTTTTACAACACATATATCCAGTTCTAGAGAAACAGGCTTCAGTAGACAGTCGGAGTGTACCTGCAATTCGCCGAGCTCGAATAATGTTTTGGCGTCTTTTCCACCAGCACGTCAAGCAGGTGGCAATGAGTAGAAGTGCTATACACGAACCAAGGCCGATGCCTACTCTGGCACCAGCAGAAAGATGAGGTCCACACGGTGGAAGTCCAGGGATGCCACAGAGACCAGAGTTATCCGTGAAACTGCAAAAATCCCAGAAACTTTAAACTGTAACTGAAATATGTTTTTACCTTTGTAACTGAAATAGCCAGTTAACTACGGAAACATGATTTAAACTGTACATGGTCATGGTCGTAACTAGAGGTCACCAAACAGGCACGTCAGGCTACCCGCCTTATTTTATACAGGTTGGTTAAACTGTACATGGTCATGGTCGTTACTAGAGGTTATCAAACGGGCAGGTCAGGCTACCCACCTTATTTTATACAGGTTGGTTAAACTGTACATGGTCATGGTCGTAACTATAAGTTACCAAACGGGCAGGTCAGGCTACCCGCCTTATTTTATACAGGTTGGTTAAACTGTACATGATCATGGTCGTACCTAGAGGTCACCAAACGGGCAGGTCAGACTACCCGGCTTGATTTCATACAGGTTGGTGGGCTGAGTTTTGAAACTCAGTCTACCAGTTTTATAAATGTTGGTCGGGGCCAGGCTAGCCTATTTACAAAACGGGCTAGGCCAACCCGAGCCAAAAAAATGGGGCGACCCCCAACCTGCACGGGTTTTGACGCGGGCAGGCTGGGTCGGACCTGTTTGACCCACCACGTTTGGTCACCTCTAGTCGTAACATTCAGAAAATACCAAAAGGAAAGAGAATATCATGTTTTGCATTTCATGAGCAAAATATTTTTATAGGCAATGCTAAGGATGTACTTGAAGCTAGCTCCATGCAAGAGCCTTCCCCCAAGTGCAGCAGGAACTCTTCCTGACAGAGAATTGCCATTAAGATCCCTGCATACGGCAGCATTACCGTTAGTCCATGGAAAGTGGCATTGTCACTTAGACAGAAGTTAAAAAAAAGATCTTACAATATTCGTAATGAGGTTAACTGTCCAACACTTTCAGGAATGGATCCATTGAAAGAGTTGAAAGAGAGGTCCCTGTAATTTAAATCTTATATCAGATACTCTCGAATCGACACGGGAATTAGTTACTATATTAGAATTGCTATAATACAAGCAAATTAAAGAGAGTGAAATTCAATCCACACGGGCCAAAAATGAGGAAAGAACAAATGAGTGATTGCAACTTCATACTCCGAATGAGTACAAGTTTTCATGCCAAAGTTTATTCGGATCTGGGGTGTGCGCGGTGAGGTAACTCACCGCATACTATGCAGTGCCTATGTGGCACTGCGGGATTGGTGCGGCAGGTGGGCCGGTGTTCAACACCTTTGCGTGGGCCCGCTGACCAGCTAATCCCACAGTGTCACGAGTCACTGCACACTATGCAGTGTGGAACTCACTGCATAGTCCCCTCTTCCAATTCTTTCACGAGATATAAAATGCCAGAAGCATCCTTTAATACTCACAGTATCTCGAGGCTGGTAATATTTCCAAGTGAAGATGGAATGACTCCAGAAATATCATTCCCGCTCAAGTTTCTGTGATAACCAAAGTCAGATAAATATGAAATATGCTCAACGAAGTCTCCATACTTGTGTAAAAGATTGCACGAATAAGTGATATTTGCTAGAAAAATCATCGAAAATAAAAATATTAATAAAGAAAAGTTCAACACCAAAGATAAAAAGAAAGAAATCACCATTTTTCCAGTTTGTTGAATTGGAGCAGCATGGAGGATATCATAGGCAGAAGCAAAATACTTGACTTACATGCTTTGGAGATGACGAAGCCGAGATATTTCATTTGGTAAGAAGCCCTTCAAACCCTGGTTGTCAAGACCCCTGACCTTGCATATACGTTGAGAAGACATAGGAAAATATGTCTCAATCAGTCCACGAAATATATGGATATGATAAACCAAACCAAACCAAACCAAACCAAACATACACAGTAAATCTCGCTCTTAGGCAAGGTCTGGGAAATATATGGAAATGATATTGATATATACTTATTACTTGTTGCATATACAATAAAAAAGGCATAACTTTGGTGCTATAGGATCTAAACTCTGACACTGAGAATCCTATGCTTAGAGACAATAAGGCATTTAAACCAAGAAAAAATTTACAAAGAAGTCATGTAATTGCCCAAGCTCCAGGAATTGAGATCGGGATATATGCACATATATACAACACTATGTAACACAGTAGAAGATAACAGACGCGGGGACATAAAACAAGATTATATAACAATGGTAAATTTCCATTCTAATATGACATATAGGACACAAACATAAACAATCAAGCGAACCAATTGTTTATAAGATCCCATTTTCTTTTTTATTACAGAATTCGTAAGATTTTTTAAGAAAATAAAATAGTAGCAAAGAGTTTATAATTGTTTTAAGCATTTATATGATTTCTTAAGAAAAGAAAATGCATAGCCAAACACCTGCTTTCAGAGTTAAATATGAGAATAAATAGCTGAAAATTAGCCTATATTTAGATTTACGCTGAGTAACTCAAAAAACAATGAAAGTACATGAACATCTATAGTCATTGCTCAGAATATCAGGGACCTCTGAAGAAATATTTAATACACTTAATTGCAAACCCGACCAAACTGAAAATGTCAAATGATGAACATGTAATCAGTGGCTTTCAGTTGAGGCAAAACTAGCACATTGATAACTATTGCATGTAGAAGATACAAAGCACACTTTATTATATTACTTTTGTACAAAAGAAGGTGTATATAAAAAACTTACAGTCCATCAATAACATATCTACGAATGCTTTTGTCATATTGACAATCTATCCCATTCCAAGGATGTTCTTCAGGAACACAAGGATCACCATTCCACCCCAAACGAAGCGGAAGACCAAGTGCGCTTCTCAATCTTTGCAAAGCCCCAACTATAAAAAGAAAATAAGGAATAAAAAGAAGATCAAGCAACAACAAGTTACAGAAAAAGATCCAAATGAAAGATTCAGAGGTTTCACAAGTCAGCTGAGTATGTGCCTAAGCTATATGAGGCAACAAGAAAGAAGAAATTTTTTCCTGATGAAGGACAAGAAAGAAGAACTAAAACTCTAGAAATATATGTCGCTCACTTTCATCTGCCAACGTTTTGGATTCCGCCTTGACAAGTTCAAAAAGCTCAATTGCACTGATTATGGCATGATTCCCTTTCGTGGGATGAAGCGTTATGGTCAAGCTTCTCCCACTAACAGCAACAGTTGTATTCAACACAAGAGCACTGTTCACACCTCCACTCATGCTGATAATGTCAACACCTGGAAATGCAATATCTCCATTAAGTAGGATATCAAACACCCTTTCTCCTGGTTCAGTGACCTGGGGATCTATTTCTGCAAAGTGCAACCAAAGGGAGTAGTTTCTAGTGGGCTCAACCTCCATAGTATATGATAAATCTGGTTCACTATCAGTACTAATAAGAGCCGTTTGATAAAGAGCTTCCGGATAAAAGTTTGATGGTTGTGATGTCTTTCTAATACTGCTTGTGGTATTCACAACACGATCAGAATCTTGACCAAAAGTCGGAAGTGCATTCCAAAATCGATCGCCACCCCAATGGTCCGCACCATAATCCGCCCCGAATTTCGAATTCTGTGCGCCACAACTTAGTCTTCTGTCAGTTCTGAAAATTGTGCCTTGACCATATCCTTTCCCAAAATTGTAGGCCCGGTTATCAATCTGAAGGATTTCAATAGCGAGAATTGCTGGATCTCCATGTCCAGTACTGTGGAAGCAAAGGGTTGCCGTTCCATCCTTAAGAAAAATAAGTGCTTCAACAAATGCACGCTCATCATCATGCGTGCTCCAACCAGATGGCAGTGAATAAACCAAGGTTCCTTCAATGGACACGTCAAACAAAGGCTCATTGTCAAAGCTGGGCTCTGAAAGTAATCCAAAGTAGATTCTCACGAGATAATGCCCGCGGGGCACCCTATTAATATAATAGCAGTTTTCAGGACCATCAGACAAAGGGAAATAGCGTAACGTATCCAGCGGGGGTGAGATAAAACTTGGGCGGGTTGCATTGGCAGAAGGAATTCCACCAGTGTAAGCGAAATCTTTGTACCACAGAGTGTTTGTTGGAGCGGTATGAACATCTGCACGTGCTCCACAGCTTATTCTTAGCGCATATGGTGCTGTAGTCAATGGAATAACACAAAATCAGATATTCACAATGACGGTTGAGAAACACAAGCGAATGAAGATAATGTGCCCTATGAGAATTGGTAAGAAACAAGAATCTATAAATCAAGACCACGGCCAGTTAGCCACCAGTCAGGCCTGTCCATGCATATTAATATATTATAGAGCAGTGTTCGAGAAAGTGCTAGACGGGCCCAACGCAGTCAGGGGTGCGGGCGCTCAGCACCTAGGCGCCCATCTAGGTGGGTTTATAAACCGCCTAAGCGAGAATTCGGGCAAGACGGAGGGTGACGTCCTAGCGGCCCTTCTCGAACAGAGCTATAGAGATTAACCATACCTCAATTACCCAACTAGATACGATATTGCCACTAAGTGAGTGGATTATCTCTACCATTTTTCTAGATGAAGATCAAAGAATTTTCTGCAAGCTATTCGACAAACCCCGAGATATTGATGATTCCTCTTCCAGAAAAAAGGGAACCATCAAACCAACCCTGTTCCCGAAATCAAATTGCTGTTGCCAAAAGTTTTAAAGATACAAACTTTCTATCCATTACAGGTGCAAGAAAATAACCAAGTCCAAAATCACATAAACATGATTAATTAGTTCACTATTTCGTAACCCACGAAACAGCAAAGCAACATTCGATCATAAAGTGTAGACAACTAACTCATTACGCTATTGCTTATGCTCCCAGAAACTGTACACCGTTTTTGAATCAAACAACATCCAAAAGAATGCCCAATTGATTTTGCAAAAAGAAAATAACAGCTAATTCCTAGTGAAATGTTTGTTAAACTGTGTGTCAAACTAATTCAAACCTCGTGAAGAAGCAAGTCTTGGTACGAAGAAGAAGAAAGTGAATAGAAGCAAATGCAGCCCAGCTGGCAGCATTGAGGTTTCCAATTCGGATTTACTGAACTGGAGTTCGGTTCCCGTTCGATTCTTCCAAGAATCTCGACTTCCTAAATCCTGAAGTTCACTGAACCACCAATACAATACTAATTCTCAGCGAAATTAAAGGACGTGCTGCGCAGCTCGAAACGGTTGAGAAGTTATTATTGTTTACTGTAGGTTTGAAAACCTATCTATGGGCATGCTATATAGCCTACACCTACACTCTACCACCATTGTTGTCTGCCGAAGTCTTTGTAAGAATTCGGTGTTCTCCAATTTCCAGTCTTGCTGGATTTGACCCGTGAAGATGACGCGAAGATAGTCAAAGGCAAAATACGATTTAAGGGAATCCAATAGTTTTTTGAAATCGAAAATTGGAAATTAATCTTCCTTCATTGGATTTTATCAATTATTTCAATTTTAGTTATCTGTTTATTTTATTACAAGTAAAAACAGTGAAATAATGTTGTTACCAGTTAAATAAATTTATCTTTCTCCCACGCTCGTTATTCTATTTTTCTTATTTAGCACTTACTGACCTTTTAAATATCGGTGTCACGCATCGGTCTTCTGGAAAGCGGTATCAATCCGCACTATTCTCTAAAAAACCGGTATAATTTAGCATGACTAATCTGCGTCATTAGCTAGCACCGCTATACGGAAGAACGATGTATATTACACCGGTCTACAGTAGACTGATGCCTTTAAAATTAATATTATATGCTAATGTATGCTAAAAATTTTTTATTAAGTAATATATATTAAATTATTTTAACGTTTTTGTCGTATTGATTTATTTGTAAAATACACTTAACTTAACGCAACAAAATAAATAATCAAAAATATTGTTTATAATTTTTATGAATCAAAATATGTCATGAACTACCACACCAATTTAAAAAATCAAGGGAGTGATCTAAATTCAAGTCCGAATGAAATGAAGGTGCAATAATAGGTATGCTGAGCTGAGTAGTGTGAGGTACCGCATAAGATGTGTTCGCGCCAGGAATAGGATGAAAATCTCCTAAGTCGAGCTGCAGGGACGGACTACGGCCCTGTTTGCAAGTTCTACTGAAAAGCTGCTTTTGGCTTTTGATGGGACTTTTTAAAAAAAACTGCTTTTATGAGGAAGTTATAAAGTGTTTGCAGTTGGAGCTTTGCTGTGACAAAAGTTAAAAAAATAGTATGACAAAATGGATACAATACGGGGAAATTTTTAGGTATTTTGATATTAACGATTTGTATATAGACAAAATTATCTTAAAAGTGAATTTTTAAATATTTACAAAATTACCACCGCCTTAAGCCTCCCATAAGCTACTCTAAGGTAGCTTTTGGCTTTTGAGCTTTTGGGAGCTTTTCCACCGCCAAAAGCCAAAATCGCAAACAGTGTAACAGGGACTTCTGCGATTGAAATGCCCAAAGCTGCTTTTGAGAAGAACTTACAAACAGGCACTACATATGCAAGGAGAGTGAAGGTGAAGTAGTTCCCCATTTCGTCCACTCGTAGTTAGGCCAAGGGACAAGATTTAATGGAGCTTGCAGTCTGTGTCGGGGATCGTTTATCAGCCGATCAAGTGAAGCTCGCAATTGGGTGTATGTATGGCATGTGTGTACCATCGACTCTGCATGCTGCAGTTGCAGTAAATATGATAATATTTATTAAATATAACCCTAAACATACGTAAATAAATAAAGTTAGATGAATTTACCATCATGACAATAAAAAAGAACTGGTCATATGGCACACCAGTCTGCAGCACGGGAAACATGGAACTGCAGAATAGTCGTCTATGCCTAGCATACCTACTGTGTGCGCTGGCTCCCAAGTGCCAACCACATCTACTAATGCTAGATCTCCAATGACATAACGAAGGTGATCCGTCCACATCTGCCTAAAACGCGCATCAACAGTCGCCCATCTCTCAGCTCTCCGCACACTCTCCATCACATGCGCGAGATCCTCACTCACCCTGTCAATCAGAGTCGGTATGTACTGAACATGACCGAACTGATGTCGTACTCGTCTCGTGTGAAAAAACTCTGTCTCGGTCAAAACAAATATCGGATCGTCATAGTCCCATAAACGTCGATCAACAACACCGGCGGTAGACATCTCTAGTTCTGTATAAGGGGTGGACTCAAATTGTAATTAGATACCATCATTAAATATACATAATGGATATATAAAACGAAATAAATGTACATAATAACCGGATCAGCTCGAATAACATCCAACTGCATCTGGATACTTCTGACTACATGGGATGTTGTATCAATGCTGAGCATCCGCTTCAGGTATCTGTTCCCAAATACCTCAGAAAAATCCGGGTTCCTCCGGACATAGTGGCTCTGTAGACGAGTGGTGTGAATGTGTGGGGAAATTCCGAGAAGTCTAGAATAACCCTATATCTGAATACGACGTGATGGTCCCATGTGCGATGCTGCATGTGTATGCACCCTACTCATGTACCGATGTAGGCAACACAAGGCAGCACTCCACCAACTATAAGTGTGAACCCACGCTAAATCCTTGATGAAACGCAAGTTTCGCAAATGAATTTTATTACCAAATGTACCCGATAATAAAATTTCACCGACTATATGAGCCATCACATCACGGGCATAAAACCTCGACCTCCTAATCAGTACTCGCATCGTGGATAGGGTGATCCCTAAGCCACTCCCCTATCGGCTTAATCTTCACCCCCGAGTGCCTAAATACTTCGTTAGGGAGTTCCATATGGTAGAACTGCTTCATGTAGTCAACACACGTGGTAGTGGTCCACTTTCCCAAATCAGACGGGTCCTCAAAAACAACAGATAAACCATCAATGGGGAGACCCCAAATCATTGAAACATCCTGGAGAGTGATTGTACACTCTCCAAAGGGCAGCCAAAATGTGTGTGTGGTTGGATGACACTTCTCAACCAATGCAGTAACAAAATGATGTTCCTCCTTCATATCTATACTCAGATATGAACCCCTAAACCAGCAGCAAAAATAGTTTGTTGCACGCGTGTGTGCAACTGTAGTTTACGCAACTATATATCAGAGTGATTTATTTCCAGTGGTGTATCAATATCAACTGTGAAATCTATAACTCTGCTACTTCGGTGTTCACTCAAATCACCTAAAACATCATAAGACTCGAGCGCATGTAGACCGGAATGCTAACTCTGTGATAAACTCATACTAACTGCTAAAATAAAAAATATGCGAACAAATATATATAAATATACGCCACGATTCTTGTGCTCAGTCCTTGCGTGCTCAGTCCGTACTCAACTTTTCGTAGCACCGTCCGTTTTCGAAATTGGTCTCACCATTGGAAAGCTTATACATTGAATTGCATATGTTCAAATTTTGGTGATATTCCGACGATGTTATCACCGTTTAACGGAGAGTTATAAATCTCTTTGGGTTAAGTAGTCCTAAATAAGGTTTTAGAAATTTCCGGGGACGAAGTCGCCGGAAATCAAACCAAAGCATGGGCATTTTCATCTACAATGTATAAACTTTCCAATTGTGTGACCAATTTCGAAAATGGATGGTTCTATGAAAAGTTGAGTACGGACTGAGCACGGGAACCGCTCCGTATAAATATATATATACTCAAAATTGGGATACGACGGTTACCGAAGATAGCAGCGTACGGACGGCGAGCGGCGAATGGGCACGTCGAAAAATTGTTGGAAGGAAGCAAATGGCGAACTGTGAGAAAGAAAGAGGGAGGATCGATCTGATAAAGACAGACACCGATATTCGGGAAAGCGGTGCCAATCTGCACCACTTTCTGGAATAGCGATGCTGCCTAACTACCATAATTAAGATTTTTAAACAACACCAATTTTCCAGAGAGCACTGTGGATTGATACTGCTCTCCCGAAGACTGGTGTGTGATACCGATATTTGAAAGACCGATGAGTGCTAAATAAGAAAAAGGGAATAACTAGCATGACAGAAAGACAAATTTGTCTTACTAGTTACTACTACACAGAGGGAATTAATAAACAAGAACTTTGATTTGGTGGAAGCTCCTCAGAAAGTTTAAAACTATTGGTAACTAGTTATTGCTGCTGCACACACTGCTGTGTAAAATTATTCGTGTATGATGTTGCTACCGTTGAAACGGTGTCGAAACCATATCAAGTCACATATCTTATTGAAGTATAAGACGCGCTGGTAATTATGATAGCATCCGTTTCGATGAACGATAAGCAATTCACCGTATAAATTCGATATAATAAACGGTAAGGGAGAGAAACTATTTTTAATAAAATAATCAAAAAGTATAAAAAAGAGAAATAAAAAAAAAGAAAAGAAAGAAGAAGATTTGAAAGAGGGTGGGATAACTTGTTGGTCACCATAACTTCAAGGGTTGGTCTAGTGGTGGAGACCTAAGACTTAAGTCACCAAAGAGGGATGAGGTCTCAAGTTCGATCCCCACTGGGTGCAAACAATTCTTTGGGGCCACGACCGCGGGCCAAGGGCCCGAGTCTTACCCGGTTCATGTGGAGGGGTCGCTTTGCATGAATCCCATGAATTAGTCAGACTAAAAAATAATTCCGGATATCATGATTATCCAAAAAAACTTGTGGTTCAAAAATTTGTTTTCGCTCCTGATGATTAATAATATAGATGTTATATTTTCATGTCCAATATATTTTAGAACTTGTCATGAATTTTTATTTTACGGCTCACAAAATAATGTTACTCGAGATAATTTTGTTGTTATTAAAATTTAATTTTATTTTTTAGATAATAAAGTTGTCCAAATCAAAATTTATAATCAATTTTTAAATGTTTTGTACACGAGAATACCGATAATGATAACATATAAGCCCATTTGATTGTCTGATTGGGCCGAAACGGAAAGAAACTTAATGCTGCCCTACTACTTAAAGTTTTTAGCGCGTGGCGTTACGGCAAATTGACCTGAGGCGCCATTTTTGTGGTCTGAGGCTGTGCCAACCCCCACCCACGCACGTGCAAATACAATCAGGAATTTTGCAGGCAACAACCTCCGCCGGTTTGATCCGCTGCCGCGGATTCCTAAGGGCATCCCCTGGCCCCTGTCGCAGTGGCCTCGCCGAATTCGGGTGAGCTCATGGATTACGGAAGTAATTGTGAGGACAGTGATGTGGAATATGAGGAAATTGAAGTGGAGGAGGAAGTGGAGGAGGAGGAAGAAATAGAAGTGGAAATTGATGAAGAAGACGATGAAGATGGTGGAGGCAGTATGGGAGCGAGGGTAAATTCAGTTCTGGTGGAAGATGCCGGCTTCGACAAGGGAACGGAGTTGAATTTTGTTCTGGTGAAAGATACCGGCTTCGAAAAGGGACTGGGGATGAATTCCTATGTGGTGGAAGATGCCGGCGTTGACGAAACGGAAAGAGGCGAACATTCAGTTCCATCGGAAAATGCGGGCAGCAACAGAAAGGAGACGGGAGAACGTTCATCTCACGTGGAAGGTGCTAGTGGTCACAAGGAAACGACAGCACCTTCAGCTCCTGAGGGAAATGTCGGCGGAGACAAGGAAAACGGTAAACATTTAGCAGCATCATAACCAAAATAATGTCTTTTCATGGATTCTTATATTTTCAGATCATGCCTGTTTTATTGCGATATGGGTTGATGAAATAGAAAATCTTATTTAGTTGCATTAATAGTAAGTGAAGGATTCGTTTGTGTTCAAATGTCGTTCGGTGGGTCTACTACTCTGGTTCATCTTGATCTGCAGCGGCTTCTATGACTCAATTTTTAGGCTGAAATGCTAGTCATACAGAATTTTTTTATATAACATCCGACTGATGAAACGACGTCCTTTCGTAATATTTGAAGTGAAAAATGTGGGAAAATATGAAACGACGTCACGTCGTTTCAGTGATAGAGAATGTATAAAAATTTTCTGTATGACTAGCATTGTTGATTTTCGGAACACATGTTCCTAACAGGTTTCACGCAAACAGAACTTGTCAGGAGCTTTTCTCTACATTCTTGTTAAAAGATACTATTCCTATTACTATATTATTCTTTCTTGTTTTAGTTCCTTCACTTGATATCATGCTTTGATGTACGATGTTATGAGGCGCATATTTGCAATTGTCTATTCATTCTCCGCCAAGATATTGAATAGCGTTAAGAGGATGCTTTCAGAAATAAATTATGTAAAGACTTGGAGTTGAATTTTGTTATGCTATGTGTCGGATTATTTGCCAAACTGAATAAAGAATATATCTTAATTCAATAGGAATAATAATTTTTTTTCAATTCTATGAGAAATAGCTCGTGTCTTTACCTCACATATCTCAAAGCACTATGATCACTTGGAGAACTATTAGGTGAGCTCTGAGAACTTCAGAAACTATCATACCATTTGGGAGTGTGCAGATATGTGTACAGTTTCTATGTTCCTCTATTCACCCGCTTTCTTTCGCCCCACGATATAGGTACTCAATTCATGGAGCTTCAGAGTCTTCAAGAACTAAAACCATCAGATACCGGGTCTCAACAAATCACTGATTCAAAGGGAATGTCCTCCGTAATTAGCAATGTCAGTAGCGACCAAACTACATTGTGTAGTCAGAGAGAAGAATTGCATGTCAATGGTGAGTGTATGTTATTCTGAATACTGCTAGGTTTATGTTTCCCTTGAGTCAAGATCCGAAAAGATTCTGTTGTTTACCTTGCCATGTCGGTTGGGCTTGTGTTTGAAAATATAGTAACGATTCTTGCAGGGGAAAGGAACAAGGAAGACAATGCCCCAGTAGCTTTTCTAGTTGGATGTAAAAATGTGGCTCATATTGAAAGATCTAGTTCTATTGAAAATGTGAATATCATAATGACAGAGGACGATTCCTCCAATGCGAAGGGTAATGATGTTTTATCTACTGTGACAGTAACCAATCACACGGCGCCAGAAGTGGGTGTAACACAAAGGCAACCAAGGTTAAAATTCTACTTTTGCACAGCTGTACTGCGGTCACAGTGATTTTTTTTTACAATTATTTTCAGCCTTCCTTTCTGGTGTAAAGCCTATTGATGCCTAGGTTTTTCAGGTTACCTGCTCATCCGATAAGGTTGAGGGAACCTTCCGCTGGTGCTGAACATGATGTAGCTAACAAAAAACCTAAGACTATTTGTCGATATCATGCTAGAGGTTGGTGCATCAAAGGAAATTCTTGTAAATTCCTTCATGTAAAGGAAGGATTAGATACTGCAGTAAAAACTGAGCTCTTACAAGAAGGTAACTGAAACAATCACTGCAATTGCCAAATAATTTCATATACTTTTTGTTTACCGCACCTAGTTGAAAGATCAACAATTTTGACTTTTTCTTCTCATAGCTTCTCCAGGGGCGTGTCTGCCACCACAACAAAGTAGGGAAAACTCAAGATTTATTAGTCATTTGGATTCTTGTAATGTGCCGGGAGCCACTCCTTCACAAATTGTTCAAGGGGGGAGGTTCAGAGACGGTTACTCTGCTGTTTCGTCTTTAAGAGGAGGGTTTATTGAGAGGGATACCACATACCATGGAAATTTCGCCAGTTGCTCCAATGCATTACGTGACCATCATATTGGCACTAGAATGCCTCATGTTGGATCGGAATCGGGTGGAAGTGATATGGCTTTCAGTGATGGCGGGCAGGCAAACAATTCAAAGTCTAGACAGTCTTTTCCCTTTGGTCTCACCTCTTGGAGCACCTACGCACATGCTGGCCAGAACATTTTGGGGGGCACTGTTAAGCATCATGCCTCCTTGGGATCTTCGTTCCAGGCTAATATGTCGTTACATTCTAGTGCTGAATTAGGAAATTTGTCACAGAACCATTTTGTTGCAGATAGGAGGATGATAAGCCATAACAGTAAGTTCTCTTCGTATGCTTGGGAGTCTTCCATTCCTTTCCGACCATCACATGCTATAACTCGTAATTTGCTGGTGAAAGAACTACCGCATGAACCCAAATGGGATGACACTGTGAAAACAAGAAAGAAAGAGAGGAAGGTAAAAAATTCATATTCTGATCAAGGATCATCTGTGAAAGATTTCAATGTGAGGTCAGACTGTTCGCCAGGCGAGGAGAAACTTCAGAACCCTGTTCAAGTTGGGGATACTGTGGAACCCCATATCTTGAGCCCCAGTAATGACAATGGCTGGAAATTTGATCACTCAAATAACGAGAAAGAAGTAAAAATTGATAGATCTGGTGATAAGGATGAAGCAGATATTGACTTCAGAAGAGATGATCTTTCGAAAAATGAGTCGAAACCTCTGAAATATCTCCAAACTGCACTCATTGAATATGTGAAAGAATTAGTGAAACCAACTTGGCGACAGGGCCTAATGAGCAAGGATGCTCATAAGCTTATAGTAAAGAAGTCTGTTGACAAGGTTCTCAGCACATTACAACCCCATCAAATTCCTAGCACCAGTGAATCTGTTGATTTGTATCTTTCTTCATCACACTCCAAACTTGCGGAGTTAGTTGAAGTTAGTCTCTTTTACTTGGTGTCGAAAATATGAAAACAAATGTCATCATTTATATGGTGTTTGATGCCTGTTTTCATTAATTTTGCAGGCTTATGTTGATATTTACGGGAAGACATAAGATTGCTGAACTGTTGGTGCCCATTGCGAATTATATATCCGCTTTATGGAAATGTTCGAATCCTTCTATTACCAGAGCGAAGAGAAAAGCTGGCAGGAACCACATGCGTTGTTCTGAGGGTTCCATTTATCATGAGCAAAGCTCTCTCAAAAATTGCATAGCTCTGTTGTGACTTCTGGAGAATCAATTAAAGTTCATAAGTCAGCATATTGGTCGCAAGCATCACGGGCCAACTGATCATAGGTAATTGTGTTTTATCACCGCATGTGCATTTTAGCTTTTAAGTTACTAGGAGGTTGGCTTGGTGTTTGTTCTTGTAGATCACTTTCGATTATTGGTTACTTTTGTCTTTCTTTGGTATGGTGCTCTTTCTTTCACATTTATTTTTCATTTAGTAAAGAGTTTATAATAATCGAAAATGAATTGATGTATGAATCGAGTTAGACCTTGACATTTTAGTTGTTGAGTTAATCTATGGGATGCTTCTATCCACACATTTAGGATGCCTAGAACTTCACTGATGCTCTTATTGATGAAACATTATTTCATAAAATTGTGAGTTTTTTCTAGCAGGATTTTTGGTGGTAGTAATGTTTTCTTGGTAGGAAAAGGATTTCATTCATTAACAAAAACTGTCAGAATGTACATATTTACAGGGTTTGGGGTGTGTGCTGTCCATGTGGCACTGCGGGATTGGTGTGGCAGGTGGGCTTGTGTTTAACACCTTTGTGCAGGTCTGCTGACCAGCCAATCCTGCAGTGCCACGAGGGCACTGCATACCATACACTCCTCCCTCTTCCGTATATATAATAGGCTTACTCAAGCCCTGTTTGTAAATTCAGCACAATCAGAGATCCATTACACAATAGCTTTCTTCTAATCATGCTCATAGTAAGTGCATGATTAACCATCCAGTGTATTAAGGTTACGGAAATTGGATCCTACAAGAACCAGATAGATATTTTTATAGATTCTGTTTCCAGTGTGGTGTTTCCAATGGTGCCTACGTTTCAAATCTCAACTGAATTCATGTCCTTACACAGACCACACAACGTCCTGCCACACTGCTTTGCATACTTGGCTGCCTTCTTTTGATCTGTTTTCTGCATGTGTAGAAGATTCTTTAGACTTGAATTTAGGGAACTTGAATGTCTATTCTCATCCCCAAGTTTCCTGCCAGTGCCCTTCTCTCACACTGGGAATATCAAAAGTAATATTGCACGTGTAGGATAATGACACTGGTGGATAAGAGGTTTACTGAAAAGAGAGCCCTTCTTATCCTGGACCCATTATCTAGGACAAAATCCTTTCCTCCTGGATCCTTTAATCTGGACCATCGGATTTTAATCCGACGGTCCAGATTAAAAGTC
>JAOYMZ010006692.1:0-22563 GCA_025802335.1 Pinguicula primuliflora | reverse complement strand
AGCCCAGGTCTCCACGGCCACAACGTGGAATTCTTACCACTAAACTACAGCCACAAGTTGTCGTTTTGGTCTAATTATTTATGTATTTTTGTTTTTCTTCGAGAAGAACCGTATGTCAGCTGGAGTCCAAGGCACACTACACTATTAGTTTGATCTGTTTTCTCTATAGATCCGTGTAGTTGGAGGAAAACATTGGATGGATCCCTTTCTCATGTGCAGGCTCTGACAATGTAAGGAGTTCTTCCAAGAAGTGGGTATGGAATGAGACTTCTTTCTTGTAAAATTCCTTTTGATTTCGTTGTTTCCCTCGGTCAGTTTTCATTTCCATTACCAAGGTGCAAGAACCTGACCAAGATGGAGTACCTGGGGCCAAAGGATGCTCCAGGTTTCACCGGAAGAAGATGTTATCAACAAGTAGCAGCGTTCTTTGTTCATGATTGTGGTTCTTTCAAATATTTTGCATCCGTCCATGGTTCTTTATTCTAATGGTCAAGTGCATGTCTCTGATATTTGATTCCAGCAATCAAAATTGTCTTGAAGGCATTTGATTACTCTCAATCTCTGTTGGAGAAGCCTAGGCCGCTTAGGCATTGCCTAAACACTAGTATGTTGTCCTCTACCTTGTTCGAATTTCCGCTTAGGTCGCATAAAAGTCCGCTTAAGCTAGCGACTAAGCCGCTTAGTCGCTGAACGGGCCCTGACCGCGCAGGGTACGCCTAGCGCCATCTCGAACACTGCTCTCAATGGAGATTTCAAAACATACTGAGATTAGCATACGAACACCAAAGGCTTTTGCTATTAGGTAGATAGATCTAAATTTTAATATACAAGAAGCTCCTCACATAGGTTATAATAACCAATGCCAGCAACTACTAAGTTTTAGCTACAAAATACATGTCAACCTACAATACGATCCAGCTTCATGCTTGCAGTTCCAACCGAAAAAAAAATGGCTTGCTGCAATCTGGGAGGTGCCACATTTCTTCCACTACAAAATTCATGATGCCGGCTCCCAGATCACCATATTGAATATTTCATGCCCAGACCATTGCAAGTGAGAATAAGGCTCTTGTAACGATTGAGATAGTCCTGCAAACCACAGACCAATTAGTGTGTTCTGAACAAATACAGTGTTTCAGAATTCAGAGTGATAGAATCGATCCTGACCATGATGTTGCTATCACATGAATAAAGCATTCCATTCTTATCGTATTCCAACCTCTTTACAGGATCACTGAGAACTGTTGACAGTAACAAATTGGTCAATCTGTCTGAACATATCTATAAAGCAAAGCTATAGTTTCTTATATGCAGCCACTAACCAATTCAGCAGACAGCAACAATAAACTAAGACAGTAGGATCACATAACCTACCTTCAAGCACTAAATTTTACAGTATAAACTTCAAATAATGATAGGCCTGAGGCCACCAATGGAGCCTCTATTATTTGCACTTGCTAATTGCTATCAAATATCAAAAGTAATTCTATACTATCAAAACAATAAATTTATGTGCTGAAGATGCATTCTAAAGCTACCTGAACTAAAGATTATATCTTGATAAGTAGAGTAATCAATTACATCATATTAAATCTAATATCATACTATCGAGATCAATCCAATTACCCTGATAAGCTTCGTTAATGTCTTGAAATCTCGAAGTGGCACCGCGTTCGCCTTTCTGTTTATCCGGGTGCCATTTCTGTACTTGTAGACCCAACAAGCAAATGACAAAAGGTTAAAATCGCCAACGAAAAGCGTAAATGAACACCATGGCAAAGCGAGCGGTTTGAAGAATTTGAATACCAAAGCAAGGCGAATGTAGTTGGAACGAATAACATCTTCTGGGGCATCATAATCTACCTCGAGTACTTTATAGTAATCCTACCAACAGAAAAGAGGTGATAGAACTTTATAAATACAGGATAAGATAATAAGTTCATCAATACACATACCTTGGGCTTGGATAAAACAGACAGGAAATCGAAGTCGACGTCAGAATCCCCGTCTGGTTCGTCGTCTTCACAATCTTGCGAGTTCCAGATTTCATCCCAAATCATTTTCAAGGGGAACAAAAAACTGTGATTGTTCGCAAGGATCTTCCCTTTTCCCCACAGCGTAAAACCCGTGAAAAATTGAGGATTTTGTGGGGTTTGGATAAGGGATTAATAACAGAGAGAAACGAACCTCATATCAGTCACCCCTCGTGCACCGGTGCACCCAATCTTATAAATTTATAATTTTAGAATTAATATTACAGTCGTCAATCATCGAAAAAATTTAAAATTTTATCTTCTAAACCCAATAAATTCTATGGCTAAATCCAATAAACCCTAGAGTTAAACCCAAAAAAGGGGGAAAAGGGAGGTGCGCAGGGGTGCCCAAAAAGGGGTGTCTCATGTCGGTTTCGGAGAGAAACTGGGAAGAAAAAAGGAAAACGGGGTAAGCGAAGAAAATAAAAATTTAAAAACAAGGTTTCTTTTACAAAATGGACCATTATTTAACGGAGAAATCGATAGCGCGGTATGCCTAGGCACTCCTAAACGGGTGTTTATGCCGCATTCGAGCAAGATGGACAACAACCGCACAGTATCTAAACGGCATAGGTGATCGCAAGAGTTATTTGAAAACCAACCAAAAAGTCTAAGCAAGATGGATGTCTAACTTCTACCAAAATGTAATGAGAGGGATGTTTAAAGACCCTCTCAATACAGGCGTACTTCGAGGGTGTTCAACGAGCGTTCACGCATGGGAAAGGGTCTCGTATGGGAAAGGAGGGTCCATAAGAATTTGGTCCTGCCGTCTAGGATACCAATGAGGCCTACATGCACCTTCAATGTGCACGTTGATGCGACGGTATGTAGGAATATCTCTCGAGTTGCCTGTGAAGGAGTCATAGGTGATCATGACAGCAAATGGATACATGGTTTCATCGGACAGCAAATCGATATTTACAGTTGAGCTCTGGGCCATCGTGCATGGTCTTCAGCTTTTATGTTCGCTGGGCCTTCAAGATATCACCTTATATTTAGATAGCATGCTCACCATCAGACTAATTTCGGGGCAATCAACAAATCTATTCAATGTTGCGCTACTGGAATGGATCCAACGCCTTCTCCAACTGGGAAATAGGTTTGTGATCGAATTCACGCCTCGCACCAATAACCATGAGGCGGACTGCATGGACAAGTTTGGGTTATCATGTTCGCCAAATACGACATGTGGGTCTCCAGTAGCCCTTAGTATTCTAGGGTGCAAGGAGGACAGGCGAATAATACAATAGATAATGGCACAATAGCACAATGGGCTGGAGTGATGGAAAAGGCCATGACCACATTACAGCAAAAGAGTTCCACCTAATTGCACACATGGGATGATGAGCTAGATACCTCTATCCTGCACGCAAGGGGGCAGATGTAATAAGGGGGATTGGAACTCCTGAATCGCACTATGCATCTACAAATTCTCCTCTCATCTCCAACACATACCCTAACTTCATCTTGATGAGGAGTACAGCACGTGCCTTTGAACAGGTTTAGGGGGCGTACAATGAGAAAAGAAATGTATTGTATGCAGTATTTATGTTGCACTGCAGGATTGGTGTGGCAGGTGGGCCGGCGATTAACACCTTTGCTCGGACCCGTTGACCGGCCAATCTCGCAATGCCACGTGGACACTACACTTTGAGCTGTCTATTGTCTTTGTTTTGTCTACGGATTCTATTGTATTAAAAAAAAAATCTCCACCATAGAAGTAACTGGTATAAGGTTTGCATGCGCTCTCAATGAGTCGGGCATATTTAAGCCAAGAGATGGTAATTTCCATGGGCATTGCCTCTCGCATATGAATCTCCTACGCGTCATATATTATATCAAGAAATTTTTTAGATTCTACCAACTTGCAGAGCTGCTGGCACATTTTGATTTCCAAAAAAATAACGAATGACATGACAAACTACGGACACCCAATCCAACATCTAGGTCTAACCAAGCGACACGGCTCTTGATTGTTCAACTCAAACGAAGCTGGCCAACTTCTGTACATTCTCCCGCTTCTCTGTTACTAATTGGTCAAAGATTGCAGCAACTATTGCCGTGCATCAGAATGGACAGGACTGCTGAGCAATCTGACGAAGTAATTTCGAGCTTCAGGCAAAATTCGTCGGATGAGTAGAGGATACCTGCATTTCCATGCATTAAGGTGCCGAACATCATCAACAGAAATAAGAGTAGGAACACATGAATCTAACTAAGTGTGCCGAAAAGTTGAACATATTGCCAGCCAGTTTCGCTCAATGCATTGGTTTTTAGGTAACAAAGGTACATACCACGGCATTGCGCACAACTTTTCAAACTTATCCATGATGAAGAGAATGCAAGCATGCCTCAAAGACAATGCATTGAATGCTTCGGATAACTCAAACATTAGAGACACGTTTTCTACTGAGATGTCCTGCAAAAGATGAGAACAATTTTGGTAAAATAAACTAAATTGAATTTAAAATATAAATTCAAGCTCCGTTTTTTCTACAATTAAAATCTACCTGAGCAATGCAATATTCACACAGTCGCTTAAGGCCATCTAATAGATACTGATCTGCGGCCCTCAAGAGATCCTGCGCAACATCTAAGTTGACAGCAACAGATCCTGTATATATGTATCTGCAAGAAATAATGACAATGGATTCAGCATCCACTAGTATACAATGAGACACAATTTGTAACTTGGATCTGACCTCATCATCAACTCAAAAACATCCCATCTAATATTAGGAATCTCAATATCTTTGGCATCTCTCTCCTGCAAAAAAATTAGCAATCTTTGTCAATGGCAAAAAAACTCGAAACGTCATGTTTACACCTTTAGACTAAGCTCTGGGCTACTATACCCTAATTTCAGAATTAAATGAAGTGTGTTTGGCCAGAAAAAGACTTAAATTAAGCGACTTAAACACGTTCATAAAAAAGATTTACTCCAGGGGAAACTTACCCGGTAACCACCATCGAACATAGCTCGAAATGCATCAGAAGAAGCAAGCAAACAAATTCTGTGGGCATAGAAACGTTTCCCTGATAGGAAAGGACGAGATATGAAAAAGAATCTAGTAAAGAAAATAAGTGCTCGAGTGAAAGGGAAGAAGTTCAGATTCGCACCTTCAACTAAAAATGTGACGTCAGACAATGTTGGATTATTTACATACTGCTCACCCAAGTACACCTGCAAAACTACAAATTGTTAGCAGGCCAAAGAAGTGTTGCCATCAATGCGGTTATTATGAAAATCCAAATAGAATACTTTTGAACATTAATGAAGACAGCTGAAATATTTTTAAAGACGTAGATAGGAAACAAGTGACATAACTTTGTCTCTTACAAAGAAAACAGACCTATTTTTATAGATACTCATTTTTTTATCTCTCTCGAATATCTAAAAGGTAAGAGTTAGCTTTTAGTTCTTGAATCACGACACTGGAATAGAGAAGACAAAAATCTAACAAACTCTCAAGACAGAATGTATGCTTCTTTTATGCATGATTAAAAAGAAATATATGCTGATGCTGTAACTGAATATGTAAAAAATAATCAAATTGTACAATAATAAAAACTGATAACAAGTAAAGCAATCAAAGAATGCTTGTAGCACCTGAGGTGTAGGGGAAGGAGGAGCAGCATCGATGGGAGAAAGTGAGCTGGCTTTATTGGCTAATCTACACAAAGCAATGGAGGCTTCTTTTTGGTATTTCTGGTTCATTGATTCCAGGAGTTCCAAAAGGAATGCTATCCCTGCCAGCACAAAACCCGTATGAGGAAACTTCTATTTCCAAAGCTGAAATATGGGACTTTCAAAAGGTATGGACATATGAAGATAATGCTTCGGCTACAGACTAATTTAATAGTAGTGTACCATTATTGTCAATGAAAACGGCTCTTTGGTCCTCGGGAGAACAAAGATGAGCAAGTGCGAGAGCCACACGTCTCTGAACATTTTTTTCTCCAACATGCATCATGTACAATAAATGGTTCAACACCTGACAAGGGACCACATTATCCAGCTTCAACATTCATTATAAACTATTAAATTAATTGATTAGTTTTAATGGATTTCGGGACATTGACATATAACTTGTAATTATTTCAAATGAACCTAACATTATAATTCCATACCTCTATTAGGCTAAGTAATAAATTTAGATTAACATACTATAAAACTAATCTTGCTCACCCGTCCGTGAATCTTCTCTTCAATCCTTTTAAGCGTTTTGGCTACACAATCCCGAGTAGGCTGCATAAAGTATACAATGAGGTGAATATACCACCCAGTAGCATAATCCGCAGAAAGTAATAATGGATATATCATATATATATAGTACAAAAATTAAAGCAAACAAGGAGAGCAGTTTCAAGATTGTACTTGAACAATAAATTCACCATCTTGAAGTCTTTGTATCCCCCCTACCCTAATAAGACATGAAACGTTATCCTGCAGGAAGAAGGGAAAAGAAAGGGAAAAAAAACATAGTACAATAAGCTCCACTGCAAAACATAGAATAGCAGTAAAATGTAAATAAAGCTGCTATGCTAAATACACCATCTCGCACTACCTCATTATCTGCAAGCCCATATAGAGCAAATGCAGCATTATGTTGCAGAGATCCGTTTTTTGATTCAAGAAGCTTAAGCAAAGGAAGTATTCCACCACTGTGGGCAATACCAGCTTGATTATGTGTATCCTGCAACACGATAAACTTAGCTAGAGGTGACAAAACAATTTTTTTTTAAAAAGGATGAATTTTTTAGAAATGGTCTAAATAGTCAACGGAAAAGGTAAAAAAAGCTTACCTGAGCCAACCTCCCGAGGGCAAATGCTGACATTTCCCTTAACTGAGCATCTGATGATTGGAGCATTTCGATGAGAGGAGGAATGGCACCTCTTTGTACAATGTGGACCTGCAAGACAAAGGTTAGTCACTTGAGAATAACTCTCAACACACATCTTTACTCATGCATTAATTACGGCACTTTCTAAGTTGAGATTAACCAAACAATAACTTTTTCAACCTTACAGTCTGAATCTGTAGCAGCAAATTGCCCAAGAAGCAAAGCCGCCTCCCTTTGGCTCTCCGAACAACAAGAGCTGTTATGTAAGTGATCAGGTTAGTAACCGACAAACAGAGCAAGATCATTTAAATAATATTGGGTAAAGAAACAGTTGCAAGAAATTTATGGCACACTCCTACTTGAGGCACATGAAACATGTGACTTTGTATCTTGGGATGGCTCCAATTTTGTTTATAATGAACATCAAGATAATTGAAAATCAAAGCAAGGAATAGGGACAGCATACTGCATACCACAAGTTCACATGGTTTTCACTGTTGTATATATAGTACAGTCGTTCTTAAATTCAGATGCAAGGTTTATTCTCATCCATAAAAAATAATGCTACTGCTCCATTCAAAGAAAATAACAAGAACGAGGAGCCCTAGGGTGTTGATATCAGCGGTGGTTGATAGAGAAATCAAGTTGATAAGGAGTTTACAGCAAGCTCGCTTGATGCGCTTCAGTCATGCTTTTCTTGAATTAGACAGAACAGAAAGGAAGCATGAATCATGCATTATTTCAATGAAAAGCATATACAGTCGATATGACAAAAATACAAGGACCTTGTAGAGAGCTTTACAAAAGGATTGTACCTAAGCAATCCTATCACAGGTTGCAACGCACCAGCAGCAAGGACTTCTTTCTTAATGTTTGGAGACGAGTGAACCAGGTTGCCAATGACACCAACCTGACCATTTGCGAACGCAGAAAATTACATGAATTTCAATAATGGGAATGCATAAACAAGTTTAGTTCAAAAGGATAATAAAAAACCACCGCTTCATAGTGTATAGCAGCATCTTCAGACCGAAGCATTAGTATGAGCGTAGGAAGTGCATCACACATGACAATCTGAAATCCATAAGCAACTGAAGAGATTAAGAACAAACAAAAAAGGTTTTGGTTTCCAAAACTAATTTAGCTCAATAAAAAAAACCTGGTTCTTGTTCTCATCATTTTTAAAAGCAAGAGTTCGAAGAGCTCCAGCTGCTGCTCTTTGCACCTTTGGGTCAGTAAATTTCAGTAACTCAACAAGAGGAGGAATACCACCTTCAACCCTTCAAGCGTAATCCAAGTATTAGAGACAAGCATCGACATATGTCTGCAGTTAAATACACAATAGCACAAACCTAACACGAGTTTTTATGCTGCTATTCTCATGAGCCAGGTTTGTGATAGCATCAGCTGCTCTTCTAATAATGCCATTTACTGCTCGTGAGTTCTGCGTACTGCTATTCATCTTTAACAGATTAACAAGATGGGGTAGAGCTCCAGCATCCACGATGAGCTGTTGATGCTCAGGCTGTCATGCACGCACAGTTGTTGGGGAAAAACATTTATAAGTGACTCATGAAAGATATTATAAACAAGCCATGAAAATTATTATTTGAAATACTTGTGGACTCTGGTAAAATTCACGGAAAAGTTGGCATTCTTAAGAGAATGAACGATCGAAAGAAAAAAAACGATCAAAGAATATCAGAAGGATATGGAGGCGACTTACATGGCATCGATCAACCATAGAGCTAACAAAAACGAAAAATGCAGCACATGCGACTACTCAGACTGAATCAGAGATTCAGAACTTCGTTGATATAAGATTTCAGTGGTTTAAAAGAGGAATAGAGTAAATTCCTGAGGTTCAGCACAGGAACTTACTTTCTCAAACATAATAACCAAGAAAATTGTGTGTATGAAGTCAATATAGGAATTAGGTATGCTTGATTGGGGAAAATAATCGTCCATTAAAAATAAAGACAGAATAACTACTTTGACGGCCAAAAGTCCGAGAGTGAAGGCACTTCCTTTCTCCACTTCATAATCATAAGGCTCAGAGCAACTACTTTCTCCATGGCTTGCAGATGGAGAAGCCTGCAGATGCTTTACCAGTAGCGGAACAGCAGCACAATCTACTATCAAACTCACTACGTCCTCTGCAACCACACAATAATAACTCGAAAATTAGAAATATTAACTCATGATCCGCCGTATGCAGACTGGATTTCCAACTTGACAAAGCATCTAACAGCGGATTTATCATAAATTCAAAAGAACGAGAAGATTTGTGGCAAGTCTATCAACACAAACGGCAAGAAGACAACAAATAAAAACAATTATATTAAAACCAGCGGTATGCGCCACCAGCGGAAACAATTTCTTGCATGAGACGAGAAATTATCGATGAGAAACGAAACAGGTTAGATTTCTTATTTCTTTGATTTGTCAATTTTAACACACCATTCTTGGCGAGTTCCGACAGGACATGTATCGCGCTTTTCACCGATGTTCGATCTTCCTCTGTGGATGCGACGGCCGCATCTAGGATTTCCACTTGAGATCGCACTTGTAGAGCAAGATCTCGGTCCGAATCCGATGGAGTTACACCTCCGGTCTTTCGGCGATCGTCACTGACGACCGGGTCAAGCTTCCTCTTCAATCCTCTCCGGGAATACGAGTTAGTTAACATCGATTTCTCGCGGGGGCCCCTGGCGGGGCTCGGATTCTGGCTCTCCATGTGACGGAAGCGAGAGCAAGATGTGGGGGCTCGTGCGGATCTGAGAAATGAAGTGGCCTCGTAGGAGGAGGTGGTTGGGTTGGTCTTGTATGGATGGGTATTTCCGGAATTGAATGTTCGAATTTGATATAAGGAGATTTAGCGCAGCGCCAATATAATTTTTCGAGGAAAAACGAAATTATTTCAAATGCATCAATTTAAACATCTCTCCCGCGTTTGCGGCACAGCAACATTGTAACTGCTTTCAATGTTTGGGCCATTGGCCCATATAAACTATCTGGGTTTATATGGGCCCAAGCCCGACTAGTTTCTCTTTAATCACGCTCTGAAATCTGAATTCTATAGACAAATCAATAAACTGTATCGATAGTTTATTGTGAAAATATTTTGGAATTATATTTCGGTCCTATTTGCAAAATTCTACTGAAAAATTACTTTTGGCTTTTGATGAGACTTTTAAAAAAGGTGTTTTTATAAGAAAATTATAAAGTGTTTGCAATGGGGCTTTACTGTGACAAAAGTTAAAAAATATAGTATGATAAATTGATATAATACGGGAAAATTTTTGGGTATTTTGATATTATCGATTTGTATATAGACAAAATTATCCTAAATGTGAATTTTTAAATATTTACAAAATTGTCACCGCCTTAAGCCTCCTAGAATCAACTCCAAGGTAACTTTTGGCTTTTGAGCTTTGGGGAGCTTTTCCACCACCAAAAGCCAAAATCGCAAACAGTGTAAAAGGGGTTCCTGCGATTGAAAAGCCAAAAGCTGCTTTTGAGAAGAACTTGCAAACAGACACTTCATAGTTAACTGCTTTTTTTATATGTAAGGTGTGCTTTTCATTGAATAAAAATCGGATTTTGCCCTAATTGAGCAAAATCATGGAGGTTGTACAATTTACAACCGGTCTGGGGTCTTCTTCGTTGCCACATTTCTTCCTCATTTCGCAGCAATTGAAGTTCTTCATCGTTGCCACAAGATGCCCATTTTCGCCGGCAGCCAGGAGCATAGATTGTCATCTCATGCAGAATTTCGGGTTGGAGCTCCAGTCCTCAAAGCTGATCGCAGGTAACAACAAGTTATTCACTTTGAGATTCCACCAAGTCTGCAATTTGATTTGCTCTAGTACAATTTCCACAGGTCTATCCTTGTTTTCGAAGACCTTCGCGTTCCTCATCTTCCATAAATGCTAGGTAATTTGCTACCATATTCCATTCCATATGCTTGTTTTCCATGGTGGTGCTGCAATGCCCATGAATTACTTGAGATAAAATTGTAGTTCCATCGACCACGCTCCAATAATGTGTAACCAGGATCGTAGCTGATTCCATATACTTTGTGCTTTGGAACATGTGAGGAAAAGGTGTTGAACTGTTTCTGGGCTTTACTCGCATAGCGGACACATAATAGAGTTTATTTGAACCCTCCTTCTCTGAAAATTGTCGAGTGTAGGTAGGCGACTTTGTAACAATTTCCATGTGAAGCTCTGTATTTTGAGTAGTAGAATTTTGTTCAATGCTAACGTAACCTCTTCACATGCTTCGTTATTGGACCATATAATCTGCATTTGGTTATTGTAAAAATCAGCAGTTTGATATGATTTCCTTGAAGGATTCATCCATGTCCAACAATCTGGGGCTTGGCTTTGGTCTGGCGCAATCTAAAGATGATTGGAGTGCTCCATAAAATCAGCGGTAAGCATTGTAGATATTGGGGACAGCTATGTCCAAAACCACATCCAGGTAACTCCATTAAATGTTTCTTTAGCTCATACTGTTATCTCCTTATCCCCTGCCACATAAAAGAGATTAGGAAATTTTTGTGACATAGACTCATTTCTCAGCCATATGTCGAGCCAGAATAGTGTTTTACACTTATCCCCTAACTTTCTTCTGAACTCATCGTAGAATCAAGGTTTTATGGTGACCAAATTGTGAATATCTTGCCACCATATTGAAGTATCCACATTTGCATTATATGTTAGAGCATCCTGCCTCAGTGCTATCTCTCCATAACGTCCTTGTAGTACCTCTTTCCATAGTTGTCCACCCTCGAGCAGAAGCTTACATGGCCATTTACCAAGTAGTGCTAGGTTAAACTTTTCCAACTTCTTAATACTCAAGCCTCCTTTCTCCTTGGGATAACAGACACTGTCCCATTTTATCCAAGAAATTCTTCTTGACCTTTCTCGTTTTTCGCCCCACAAGAAAAACTGCCGCTGAAGTGTTTCGAACTGGAGAAGCAAAAGACCAAATTTTTGCTTGACAAACAATAGAAGCAGCAGCTTGAATTTGTTGCAAACAGACGGAGAAAACAACAAAATGGGACGAAACATTGAGTTTTCATTTGTGTAACAAAAATGGGGAGAGTTTAATCTTAGTATGTACAGCTCGTGTACAATTTGTGTGTGTCATCATCCATTTTTAAAATTAGTCGAACCATTGAAAAACTTATAAATAGGGGATGAAAAATCTTATGTTCCGACACAGTCCCAGCGACTTCGTCGTCGAAAATTTCTAAAACCATATTAAGGACTACTTAACCCAAGGAAAATGATTATAGAAATTCCTACAATAAAGTTATCGAAATCATGCCGGAACATGGGGTTTTCATCTACTATGTAAAAGCTTTTCAATAGTGCAACCAATTTCAAAAATTGATGATGACGCAAATAAACTGTATACAAATTGTGAACCCTAATACTGTACATATGAAGATTTCCAACAAAAATGATAGGTTTGCAAATTTTTTAAGACATAAAATGATGTGTACTTTTTTTGTTGACTTTCAATAGTCGAAATCAAAATCTTACACCGGTTCGAGAATACTTTTATCGAAATGATTCAAATCGGTCTTACATCTAAATTTCAGTGATGGAAAGTTAATGTTTATCTTGAGTTAAATTATTTTGAATTAAAAATTATATTTATTGGGTATTACTTTTTTTGGGCAATAAAACTATCAAACCAAAATTTATATCTGTAATCATCTTGACACGATAATTCGAGAATCAATTATGAATTTTATTTTAGGCATGCGAAAAATTGCAAAAGTTTGGGGATATTATGGGATCGATCCCCAAATCTTCTCTCTCCTAGACACATATCCTTCTGTACAGTTATTTTTATATCGAAAGACAAACGAGCAGCCTTCTACCAATTAACCCCAAACTTGTACAAATAAAGTGGTGTCGGTGTGTCTTTCGAGATAAAATCGCCCTTTCCTTTTGGCCCTCAATTGGTTATCCTTGTCCAAGTATGTGGCAACATATTTCACGTCTCAATTAGTTTTATGTGGACATATCCCATTGAAAGTGCGTCGTATTCCTTCGACCGCAGAGGAAAAATTGAAGATACGGTGGGTCAGATCTGCTTGGTACTCTTACAAATCAGTACTTTTTATGCAATTCCTGTGAAGTGGTGCTGGATTTGTTCGTATCCTGACGGTACAAAGTAGCTTATAGTTTAGTTAATTTCTGTCTGTATTTTGTAAAATCTAATTTATAAAATATTAAAATTTCATTACATAAGCAGAATTGACTTGTCGGAACGGACACACTTAAGTCGAAACGACCGCGATCTGATGTGGTTAACCCGTCGAACCATTCGTGCTCCAACTATCCGTTAATAAGCACAACATCGGTTGTATCACGCTTTACGTAGCACGAATATTGGTTCCACATCGAGTATGTGTGGTTAACCCGGATATAATTTACAGGTTATAGACCTCCAATCCTGGTTCATTTCCAGGAGAGATATGTCAGACATTGTCTGTCGAATTCACCACGACTGAACTAAAATCATACATTCAATTAATTTCCATCGAGTTGACCGTAACTATATGTGTATACCTATCGAATTCATCATGACTAAACCAAAATCATACGTGTGGACCATATGCCAGTCGAGAACACTGCGAGTGTATGAGATAGATGGATCGAGGCATTCGTGAAGGTTCTCTTCGACTGTTTCGGCATGATGTTAGTATCCGTGGCGAACGACGTCTCCACTAATCGCTGGACGACTTCGACTACTTCAGCATTATCTTCCACTATTCTATTGATATGTTCGCGCACGACATAGGCAGCTATTTAGCCTAGTACGTTAACATTCATCATACGGTGTCACGTGCAATACCTCCACACTTTTTGTAGGTAGTTAAATGGGAGAAATAATCTCACTCTTTCCTAATATCCGAGAGTTTATACTCCCGACAAATCTAGGGGGCCTGCACCTAGTCCAAAGGCTCCTAGAAATTAGGCTTGGACTAATACTTTTACTGCACTTGAACCCGAGACCTCTTAGTCAGGCGTTCACCTAATTGCCAGTACCTCCACAGTTAGCTCTGGATGTGTGTCTGCATACAGATTGATGGTCATACAATGAATGGATTAAACTTATTTGTCATGGCCCTTTAAGCAATTAATTCAAAGCAAGAAAATTTCACAATATAATTGAAATACAAAATATTTTTTCTCAAAACAAAATTGAATATACTTCTGCGTTTCATTTAGGGCTGCCCAACCAGGTTTTGGGTCCGGGTAGAGAATTATTACCCTTACCCGGGTTTGGGTACCCGATAGCAGAACCCAGCGGGTACTGGGTATTGGATACCAGAAATCGGATATGGGTAATATCCAGTTTTATTTTATTTTTAAAATTTTTATTTTATTTTTTACCCTAAAATGCATGTTTTTTCGGGTTTCAGGTACCCGACCCAATTCGGGTGTCGGGCCGAGTTCGAGTAACCTGATACCCACCGTTAATTCGGGCGACTCTAGTTTCATTCAGAATAATTGGACACGTAACCTCAGCAAAAATCATATTTCGAATTGTAACGTCATATTTCATTTTTGATTTATTTTTGTTGTTCTTTTACTTAAAAGGCATTAAACGAAAAGGAAGAAAAGAAATAAAATATTAAACAATCTTAATACCTTCTAATCAAGTCAATCATCGGAAGATTTTTTTATGACCGCCAAGAAAAAACTCATTGAAAAACCCGAAAATCTCGACTCGAATCGCCTTCAACATGTCGATGGAGAAATTGCCAAACACGCGTACATGAAAATCTGTCTAAATTTCTGGTGATCAAATATACGGCGAGAATGTCTCAATTACGCACACGAACGACTCTTCGTGGGAAGGAGGGGCAACAACAATTTTAAGAGAACTTGCTGAAATACCGCAGTGGGAAGGGGAAATGGTGTTACGAACGATGCGATAACGTTAAGAAATATGTGTTTGATGGTGGGAGATGATTCTGGTGGACACATTGCAAGCCATTTCCCATCTCGAAATCTTATGGTATGCATTTTTAATGAAATTTGTACATTGCGACATGATTACACGACTCCATTAGTCGGGTTCGGAACGAAGTACATATTACCAATCTGCAGTTTTGTTTGATCAATTCTCATAGAGATTTTGTTTGATTGTGTGAAACATATACACGGGTGCCCATACGCACGCTGATGCATCAGAACTATTCAGCATTCCAACATACCTATCATCGGAGGTCTATGACAATGCGCATGTAGAGTTACCGGTGAAGGTGATGGTATGCCAGTCCCTGTGAGTTATATGGGAGATAAAGGAGCGTTTGACAAAATGGGAGCTCGCCCAAATCCAAAGAAGTTGTTTCGAGCATTTACTGGACTTGGACGATTTTTGGATATCACAGCAGACTACGTTCTTCGGGCAACTTGCCCATTTTTTAATGCTAAGACGGATCAATACGACTAAGCGGATGGAGCTATGGTTTTGGATAGATATGAAACTAATCTGTTATGGTATCCATTAGTTTGCAATGGTGACAGGGTTGAAATGCTCGAAGAAGTCAGATCCAGATCATTCTGCACATAATTATCGGATAAGAGATGAGTACTTCAAAGGACGTACACACCTCATGTTTAAATACCTCAAGAAGAAGTGGATGGAATTGACCAAAAGAAAGGATAACGATGAGGTGCAATTGTATGAGGACAGGACTCAGACGAAGAAGAGAAAAAAGACGAAGTCTGATGCGGCTGCCGAGCTGCAATTGTCTGAGGACAGGGTCCAGACGAAGAAAATGATGAAGAAGGCAAAGAAGAAGAAGCATCACAACAATGAGATTGTTGTTGCTGCCGAGCTGCAATTGTCTGAGGACATCGAGCGGCAGCAGGCAATTATCTGAGGACAGGATCCAGACGAAGAAAATGAAGTAGAAGAAGAAAAAGCATCACAACAATACGATTGATGCGGCTGCCGAATAACAATTGTCTGAGGACATGGTCCATAAGACGAATAAAAATAGGAAGAAGCGTCACAACAATGCAACTGATGAGGCTGCCGAGCGACAATATTTTACAACATGATCAAGCTATCAATGTTATATCTACCAGGAGGTGTGATCCTAGTAGGTGATTCAAAGAAAAAAGTCGGTGAACTTGTTATGAGGATGTTAAATGATCTGTCCATGTTTAATGCCTATCCATAGGGCAATAAAGCTTACGTGAAGGTCGTCCATAGCATCGGTCTTAAGGACCTTAGGGTCAAGTACTCAAAGTACCGTGAACGAAGGTAAAAAGACACCTACACGCTGATAGGTATCCAGTTAGCTTTCATGTTAGTCGTTTATCATGTATTATTGTTTTTGTATATAGAGTTTAACGTGAATATGTACCTAAGAAGTATGTGTATTCCATTGAAACAGATTTGGGTGTTGGAGGCAATTATCAAGATCTTCCCAATGTGTGGCAACCATATAGTTGATGGAAGCACGATGAGATTTCTTAGGTGCCTGAACTGAAGTTGTTGTCCGGCGACGAGCTGTCAGGAAGAAATCATTGATGCTTTCCGCAACAAAAGGGTAATGAACCATATGCCTTGACCTTGGGTGACATTTACGTGCATCTCTGATACCATATACGGGATCAGACATCAATATTCATAATTCCCGTAATCACATCTGTTGTGATTCACCCACCCAGCATATATAGGGCCATGCACAAACGACGTGCAACATTCGGAATTTCCGTATGTATTGTTCCGGGTAAATCACGCCAGTCGTGATTCACCCAACCTACGCATGATTGCGCGGACCCGTATACATGCCTGTCGGGATGAACTCACTCTGCATATACAGGGCCATGCACGAACGATCTACGTTCCTAACTTAACAGTTGTTTTCTCGATTTCTCTCCCAGTGTATTCTTTATCCGATCCTGAAACCTTTGAGGGAAGAGAGTGGGATGCCATATATGAAGGATATTGACGACGTGCCAGACTGTACGGATGGGCGGATCACTAATTTGGTGGAAATGATCAATACATTTGGGTCTGTTTTTTTTTCAGACGACTCCCATGAAGAAGATAATGATCTATCAACTGAGGAAAAACAATTTCATGCCTTGCGACAACCATCTCATGATTCTCATCCTACTACTCAAAGGCTTGTTCCGACGAGTTACGAGACTGCATTTTCCGGTTCCAAGGTTATTCCTCAATGGAAAATAAGAAAATAGTGGATGAACTCTGGAATGTCATAACATTTTTGATGGGGTGTAGGGCCAAACTTAAAAACCAAATTGATGCAAATGTTAAGTTTTATCATCAGGACAGTATAGTGAAAGAAAGGGAAATTGAAGAGTTGTGGAACAGGATTCAGAGTCTGAAATGTCTCGGAACCAAACCACTCGACGACCACATTAACATGAATGTCGCCTCTATGGAGCCAGTCGCCGCCTATGTGGAGCCACTCGATGCTTCTATGGAGCCAGTTTCTGCTTCTAAACCAGTCGTCACCTCTATGGAACCATCTGGTGCCACAAGTGAGAATTCATACACGTACATATACGGCAACCCTTCACGGTGGTTGAAAGGCACGGATGTGCCACCTGATCCAGTAAATTCAGTAGATGTCTACGATGAAGAATCTAAGTATACGTTTGCACCGATCGTAAATAAAGAAACTGGTGAATAACAAGAAGTGATTTAGAGTACAAAGAGAAAACGGGGGCCATCGAAATACCAACATTTGATATTTCCACGGCCTAAAACTAAGAGGATGAAGGCAGTTTACAATCCAGATGCCTTTACAGGTGCGAAAAATGAATTCAATCAATACCTGGAATGTCTAACAAGTTGGATGAATACAAGTGATTTAACACGTTGTCCGAAAGACATTCGTGGTGGTTTTATGAACCTGGGACCAAAATTCTTCAAAAACCTTATGGTAATGGGACCGAATGATGTAACCGGTTAACTGCCTGTAGTCGCAGTATTCACGATTGCATTCATAATCACCACGACACTATTCGTGGTAACAAATTAAGTTTTAAAATAAAAATATTCTAATAATTAATATATATTGACTAATATAAAAGTAAATTATATTGGAGGATGACATAATGATATACGTGTGTCAATATCACTTATTTTGTACGCACTACGTCAGATAATATTATATTCTCATACATGTCGATTGTTGTGAATAAAGAGACTTCACTGTATTTCTAGTAGGAGTATCTTGACTTGAAGATAAATGAATCATACATAAGGCAATTACATGTAAAGAATGAAGTTGTGGCATTTGAATAGGGTCAAGACTCAAGAGTAATTAGTTACAGGTCAGGAACACAAATCTAGGAATAATTATTGAATCATGATTGTTTATGAACCTAGGGTATGGGGCCCGACCGATGTATTCGAGTAAATCACGTCTAGTCGTGTAGTTGTCAAAATTGTTCTAGTCTCTATGGTTTAGGGTCCGACTAATATATTCGGGTACACCACATCGAGTTGCGTAGTTCTCGTCATTGTCCTAGCTTCAAGGGTTTAGGCCCCGACTTGACGTATTCGGTACCACGTCCAGTCGCTTAGTTCTCGTCATATTCTAGCCTCTAGGGTTACGTCCAGTCACGCTGTTCTCGTCATAGTTCTAGCCTCTAGGGTTAAGGGCCCGACTAACTTATTCGGGTACTCCACGTCCAATCGAGTAATTATTGTCATGTTAAAGCCTCTAGGGTTCAGGGCCGGACTCGACCGATTCGAATATACCACGTCGAGTCGAGTATTTATTGTCATCGTTCAAGTCTCTAAGATTTAGGGCCCGACTGACAGATTTAGGTATACCACGTTCAGTCGCGTATTTCTTGTCATTATTCTTATCATTGACATATTCGGGTATACAACGTCAAATGAGTATGAATAGACAAACATGTGTGTGGATACAAGTATACTCAGACACTTGTGAGATTGGAGACAATATTTTATCACTTGTGCGGACTTGTATATAGTTAATGGACCGACTGACTTATACTACCATTCATAGTCGCGATCTTACCATCAGACATGAATATAACAACGGATGTTGTGCTAATTATAGGAAAGTTGGAGCACGAATAACTCTTTCAGAATAACCACAATGGGTCGTGGTCTTGTCGATAGAAATATTTGTTTAATAGTTAATGGACCGACTTAAATATCTGAGCTTACCATGCATAGTCGCAATCTTACCGTCTAACGTGAATAGTACAACGGATGTCGTGCTAATTACAAGATAATTGAAGTACAAATGTCTCATCCGGAATAACCACGATTGGGCGTAGTCTAGTCGACTGATGTGTTTGTTCCGACAATGCTATACGGGATATTTAAGTATGATATAACAGAGCTCTGGTGTGTTGTTTATTGTTAAATATTTAGTGACTGATGGTGAGTCAGGGTTTACCATGTATAGTCACGCTCTTACCGTCCGACGTGAATAGAACAACGAATATTGTGCTTAGTACAGGATAGTTGGAGAACGAATAACTCTTTCAGGATAACCACGATGGATCACGGTCTTGTCGATAACTGTGTTTGTTTAAGAGTTAATGGACCGACTTAATTATCCAGGCGTACCATGCATTGTCACGATCTTACCATCAGACATGAATAGAACAATGAATGTTGTGCTAATTACAGGATAGTTAGAGCACGAATGCCTCTTCCGGAATAGTCACGATTGTCTGAGGTCAAGACGATTGCTGTTTTTGTTCTGAATATGCTATATGGGATATTTAAATATGATATTCAGAATTCAGATATTATTCATTCTGCCACCGACAGGAGTGATTCGTGTCGCCAACGACTGAGTCGTGCAGGTGCACAATTCATACTGAGATATTTCATGTCACGACTGGAGTTAGTGTTTTTGTATGGCTAATCAAAAGTAAAAGTAACATACGTGAATCAACCAATGGAGAAGGGATGTAAAAGATGCAGTCGACAGGGCACGAATAAATGTTTCGGCTAAAACTTTAATATATAATTATTGTCAAGCTTAAATGACCACTAAGGGGACAATGACTGAAGCCCGACCCAAAAGTAGTATCTGGAATCAACACGTAGGTTCTCGTTTTACTCGTAGGCCGCATTATACCCGACATATTAGAAGTGTTGAATTATATTATAGAACATTATTACACTAATAAATAGATTATGATTGAGCAAATGAATACAACTGAATTCACAACTAAATGGATGAAATGAATACAATGGAATCCTTATTCTCAAGTCTCAATTAAATGTTCAGCGTGCAAATGAAAAATTGGAAAGAGTATGTTACGAACTGTAGGCTCAAGGCTGTATCCCTCACTCCCGCCATCCGCTTGTCGTTTCGTTTTCCTTATCAACACGTCCACTGTTACATATCTTTGCATAGTATCCGAGGATACCACACCTCTGGTAGCAATTCTTGCACTTCATTCTTGCTTCGCCTTTCGATGTAGAATGCGGAGAAATTAGTCTTCCTCTATTCTTGCCATGAACCTTTGGGGAGGAAAAAGTGCATTGATCAGAACGACATTGAGATGAATGCCGCGAAATGCTTCCTTGTGCAGTCCGACGCCGGCGAGTTAAGAATGTGTGATCTCGTGTCGGATCTATTTGCTGCTGTAAATGTGTCTACACAAGGTGATTTGGCCAGAATGTTCATCACAACTCCTGTCTCGTTGACGTTGAGTTTACGTGCAACTAATCCCTTAGCATTGGTTTCACGCGTTGCCATATCGAATGTCGCAGGCTCATGTCTCGGCATAACCATGGAGCTAGCCTGCATGCCATCTTGGTTCAGGGTCTCAAGCGCTCATTCTGTCACTCTCCCAGTTCTCACGTGGGCTTAAAAATCCCACAATATTACCGTCATCACGCAAGAAAATGGTAGACTCTGCATGGTGGAACTTCCTTTTGGGATTGTACTGCAAAACAAAATCTATTATATCTATACTAAGACCATATCTGGCATAAATGAGATCTAATAAAGATGTGAATGATAGATTCTCCTCGATTTGAACAGCTCTCAAACTACAGTCGACGCCTGTTCCTATAATCATTTACATCATCAAGATTTACAATCTTATAAAATAAAGTCAGTTTCATCTGAAAATAATAGAAAACAAAGCAACGTATATATAATATAATTACGTAAAATCAAGGAGTCGGGTTACTTGGCCAAGCACGGTAATCACGACTACAAGATGTTAGGTGACCGAACGCAGACCGCAGCTATATTCTTGACCACAAATCGACTGAATTAATCCTGAGAATGAACATTCGGACCACGGAATTTAAATTCTCACACCAAAAGTCATGACCCATATCGAGAATTAAATAATCTTGTTGATAAATCAGCTAGAATTTAGAATCAAACGCACCTTCAAAAATGAAAAACAAATTAAATTCACTATATTCACGCAGCACTTTTTTTTTCTTTTTTTTATGTCTATGGTATCCTTGTACTTTCTTATACCCTTGGTACATTTCTGTCCTCGACTAATTCATAGGAGTTTTGCAAAGCAACCCCCCTCACAAACTAGGCAATACTCGGGCCCATATCCGCGGTCGTGGCCCAAGCGAGTTTCTTGTCACCAGTGGGATTCGACGCCCAACCTCTTGTCTTGAGAGACTTAAGTTGAGGTTCTCCACCACTAGGCTAACCCGCTTGCCTGTTGATGTTCTCTGTCTCTCTCGCTCTCTTTGAATGTGTTTTCGGAAAAATTAAGCCTATAATGGGGGAGAATAGAAGAAAAATGTTGATTTGTATTTCCCGCCGACCGAAAATTCGTAACAGTGGATGAGATTGGTGGGAATGAGTGTAATTACATTAGTTGACAATTTAGTATTAGGGTTTATTATGATAAACTTCAATATATTCGATTTTCGATTTATTTTTAAAGATGTATGTTACTTTTGCAATCTATATATTAATATAGGACGAGTTTGACACTTTCAATTGTATCTTTACAATCTTATTAGTGAATTAACACTTTTAATTTATTTTACTATTTCTTCCATCCCTTCCCATTAAGCCTCAAACTCCAGGTACGTCGGGATTCTGCGGCAATGCCTATTGAACTATCGCTTTCCTTCTTTTTCTTTCTACAACTTTGGAATGATGCTTCATTCTGCATTCGTACTTTTCAAACAATCACTTCAATTTCATCATGACTTTAGGCACAGTTTATATCTAGTTCTTTTTTAAGGTAAATTTTTAGGAAAATACTATACACCACCTTCCTTGCTCACTTTTACACCACCTCCATCTCACAATTATATACAGTGAGCCCTACATACCAATATGTATATGTGCTCACTAATAAAGTTGCAAAGGTGTGTGTGAAAGGAAGAGTGATGTATATCATTTCCTATTCCTAGTTATAAGGCGCAATTGACCCACTTTCATTCACTACACCACAATATTTTTAAGTTTAATGCTTCACGAATTGAAAACAAACCGAATATAAACCGAAATGGTCTAAAATATGGTAGTGGGTCCCACCAGAAATACCCACACCCATGTGCTAACTAATGGCAAATTTTTACTTAAGCCACAGGAACTCGCGTATTTTTTGAATTTGTCACAGCCCGGGCTTGGCAACACCGGGCGTAGAGCCCGGGCTTCCGAAGAACGGGATTT
>JAOYMZ010006681.1:0-22565 GCA_025802335.1 Pinguicula primuliflora | reverse complement strand
TGAATTTGGATTAGTTGTCTTCATAACAATTGATCTGGACTTCCTTAGCTGTCTGTAGAATTTTAGTTTGCAATTTTTCGATTAGTAGATTAAAAGATATGCTCTCCTGAAGTTGTGGGTTATTTTGATAGCTACTAGGATAAGTTGCATGATTCGCACCCCCTCCCTGAGATCTGACCCTTGCTTAGCATTGTATTATAACTTGGTCATGTGAACTTGCATGAACACATGAATTTGCGGACCAGTAAGCAACTCACTTACCAAAAGCGTTTATAAGCTTTTTTCCAACTGCAACTCACTTACTAGCAAACCTCGGAGGATACAGATCTCCTTTCTAGTATCCCAACCCTCCCTACTGCAAACATGAACTCCAACTTAACCGAATGGCCATCCATAGATGAAATTAAAGGTGTAATGTTTTCAATGGATAGTGATAGTGCCCCAGGATTAGACGGATTCTCCAGTTATTTCTTTAAACACGGCTGGGAAATCATAAATTAGGATATGTTGGCAGCAGTGCTATTCTTTTTTTGCAAGAAGAGACGTTCATCCCTCCTTCACTAGCACCCTCATCTGCTTAACTCCTAAGTCATAGAACCCAAGCTCCTGCACTGACTTCAGGCCTACAAATATCTGTAATTTCTCAGGAAAAGTTATCTCAAAAATCCTAGCATCCAGATTATCAAACATTCTGCCTATTATAATATCCCCTCAGCATAGTTGATTTGTTAAAGCTAGGATGATCTCAGATAACGTACTACTAGCTTAGGAGATGTTGCATTTCATAAACAAAAAACATGTAGGGCAGAACTTAGCCATCAAACTTGACATGACAGAGGCATTTGATAGTGTATCTTAGCATTTTTTAAATTAAAGTTCTAAGATGCTTTGATTTTGTCGAGGCATTTATTGACATGATATGGATAATTGTCTCCTTTTGTAGCTTCTTTGTTATTGTAAATGGACCGGTATATAGTTATATCAAGTCTTCAAGGGGCATACGTTAGGGTGATCTGCTCTCTCTGGCATTATTCATCATCTCTGCGGAGGTGTTGAGCAGTTCACTAAACGGACTTGTAGACAGGCATCCAGCGAGTGCTTATATGGTTCCAAAAAGGTGTCAACCGCTATCTCACTTGGCCTACACGGATGACTTACTGTTGTTTACAAGAAGAATAAAGAAGGCTATTGACAGTGTCAAGGAAGTCTTACTGAGATATATGAACTGTTCTGGGCAACTTGTAAATCTGCAAAAGAGTGAGTTCTTTATTTCACACAGAGCTACTATTTCTACTGTGGAAAACATCACTCAGCAGCTAGGTATCAGCAAAGGAGCCCTTCCATTTATGTATCTGGGGTGTCCGTGTTATATAGTGGAAGACAAGCATCACATATATTTGATTCCCTGATCAGCAAAATCCAAAGAAGACTAAAAGGATGGCCAGCCACTTATCTGTCCGCAGGTGGAAAAATTATGCTGCTAAGGCACATCCTCACGAGCATGCCAGTGTACATGCTCATGATGCTAGCTCTTAGGAAAAATGTGATTCACACAATTGAATCTATATCCGCAAACTTCCTCTGGGGATCCAAAGATGGCAAATGACTAATACATTGGAAGAACTGGAGCAGTATCTGCCTACCAACGGAGGAAGGTGATCTTGGTATCAGGAGTGTGAAGGATCAAACTGCAGCGCTCAGTGCCAAACTATGGTGGAATTTTAGATCTGGGAAGTCTCTATGGGCAGGGTTTATGCAAGACAAATACTGCAGTAATCACTCAATAGCGAAGGTAGAAGTAAAGCCTAAAGATTTTGCAATCTGGAAAAGACTTCTGTCTATCAGCATATATGAATGTTTGACTCTGCATGGAACCTATTGAGGAGCAGAGAAATGCAGCAATCAAAATTCAAAGACTGCTGGGATTTGTCTAATTCGATGAAGAGAAGTTCTTGAGCTGGAAAATAGCGCATGATATTGTTGCGGTAGATGCCAATGTGAGGAAAAAAGGAATATGCCTGGTATCCAAATGCAGCTGTTGCTGGTCAGATCCAAGAGAGGAGACTACATCCCATTTATTCTTCGAGAGTGAGCTAGCAGAATAGTCATGGAGTCATTTTGAAACCCTACTACAAATCCAGCTAGGAGCCTCCCCCGCAACATATAGATATCATGTATGGAGTATCCAACAATGATGTAGATTAAAGAGACTAATTCTGAAAATCATTCTGCCACTGATAGTCTAGAAAATATGGAAGCAGAGATGTGCAAGTCGGGGGGAAGACAAAAATCCTTCATCTACATTGGCGGTCCGAAATGTGGACAAGCAGCTGTAGGACATATCCTCATTTCTAAAACTAAAATCCCCCCGTTCCATTATTGAGGAGCAACAGTTAAGAAGTCAGAATTTACAATTGCATCCTATAAGCATAATTCCCAACTCACTGAGCAACAGGTGGACTCCTTCTATCTATGCAAGATCATCTGAAACAAAATATAGGCTATGCTTTCTCGTCTTCCACAGGTCTGGCAGGGGGAAGCATTATAATCAGAAACCATGAAGGAGAAATTTTAACAGCGCAAGCATGTAAACTTCAAAGCTCTACTCCCTTGCAAGCCTGTGCGGATACAGTGATTAAAGCGATTCAATTCATTGAATCCTTACCCATCCAGATGAGATCGATAATCAGCCTGGAAGTATCTATAGCTGACATTTGATTTAACATTTTAAACGAGGAGAGCTGCAGGTGGAAAATAAGGCCGCAAGTAACAACTATTCTACGAGGTATTTTTTATTCTAATTATGTTTATAAGCATCTTTTAAAATAAAATAAGTGTTTTGCGTAATACAAGTACTACTGTTTGTGCTTTTTTTTACAATCTCTCTTCTTAAAAATAAGCACCTCATATGGGATGCTTTTTTTCCTGCTTAAAAATAAGAATGACATTTTTGTAATAATATTCAAATATAAATACTTTTATAACTAAGTTAACCTTATTTAATATATTTTAATTAAATAGATGAAGGTTTTTTAGTAATCTAATTTTAAGTTTATTATATATAATTAAAATAAAAATTTAAATAATTATTTTTAAACACTTGTGCAAAACACAACAGGTTCTAAAAATAAAGTAGTAGAAGATGTACTTGAAGAATTAGTAGTACTTTTGCGCAAAACATGCCTTAAATCTCCTTAGAGTATCAAATATTGCAGTCCCTATCTGTGCAGGAAAGCAGCCAACAAGTCAGCCATAGAACTAGCAAAGTGGGGAGCTATGCAAGGAAATGTGAGCTACACAACACAAGATATGCCATCAACAGTGGCTACATCAATTCTCAATGATCGATCGTGGCTGGTCCGGAACAATGCAGAAGCACAACAACAAGATTAAAAAGCAACTGGTTCTACAATAGTATGGATTCAAAAGGAAAAAGGATGGATCCATTCACGAAGGAAACCGTCGAGTTGGAGGATCAATACTACAAGGTCACATCTAATCTGCTCAATATCACAACATCCCACTCTAAATATTTGAGCTTTGCATGTGATCAACAAAAAAACATTAGGACAATTTATTAAGTTTTTGAGCTTTTGTTTTCCTATTGTTGTAATATTCGTATACCTCATATGTGAGGTTTCTAATTTGTGTAAGATCTTAAAATTTTATCAATACGTAACCCTCGTAACGCGGAGATCTAATTAAAAAAATATATTGATAAGTAACGGAATCACATGAAAAAATGGTGATCCAAATAGTGCTACAAATCAAAAATTTGCCGAAAAATACTGAATTTGGTGATGCATACATTAGGTAACAATCATAATCAAATTCATAATAAATAAATATTCATATTTGATTACTGTCGTAAAAAAATGGGTTAACACCGTAATCAAATGATTACCCTAACACCAAAGATTACGATTGCTAGTGTAGGTTAATAATCGGGGCCTGCTAAAAACGTCAACGTTTCTGTCGCTCAAGAGGGACTTCGCACCATTGTCCTTGCTTGCGAGATTCGCAGTACGTCAGTCACGAAGTAACCACACGATTCCGTATTCATAGTTCTGGTAAAGGTTTCAGTCAGATTCTACATAGCACGCTCAAAAATAACTTCAAAGATATGTTCTTTAGAGGGTGAGTTGTGTTTATCTTTTTATTTGTTGGGATATTTTAATTTTCGTCAATTTCTGTTTATGCTGTGATGAATCTCAATTGGATGATGTCTTCATGATATCTAAAAAATTTGGATGCTTTAATCATTATTCTGTCCTCGACCCCCGGGTATGTGTTCTACCACTGCAGTGCCGGTCTCTTGTTTTGCTGAATCGATTTAGGTGTTATCCGAGTTGCTTTGGTCGTCATGACGGCTCATCTCGAATTTCTAGGTTTTTGTGGGAATCAATGAAATTCGTTTGTTTCATTTTTCAAGAATTGATGGGATTACTTCTATTATTGATTGCTGTTGGAATTGTAGGTTATTTTTTTTCATGAACTTAAATTCAAGACTCTGTTTTGGTAACCTTTTCCCATTTTTTGGTTCAGATCCATTAAATTTTTTGGTTACCTTGTTTCATTTTTTGGTTTATTGAATTCTGTTGATTAAGCTTTGATGTGATAAGTTGTTGCAATTGACTCATTTTGAACCTTAGGTTGTATGATTTAAATGGTTTTAACCAGGATTTATCATATAGCTAATATGTTTCTATCTTTTGCTGATATATACTTACCTGGTTGACATCCTATGCAATGAAGTAAATATGCGGATACTGGCGATGCTCGGGAAATGGGCTTCAAAAGGCAGCGTCTTATGGAGCAGGTGTCATCATATTATAGTACACCTACTCCTCCAAGTTATTTGTACAATGCTCCACCTCAGTCACCTGCCGCTTATTCTTATATACCCCCACCATTTCCTGTTGTCCGACTTCGAGGGCTACCTTTTGACTGTGTGGAGACAGAGATAGTTGATTTCTTCCATGGTCTCGATGTTATTGATGTCCTGTTTGTCCATAAGGGTGGAAAATTCAAAGGAGAAGCCTTTTGCGTTCTGGGGTATCCTCTTCAGATAGATTTTGCCCTGCAGAGGAATAGGCGAAACATTGGTAGGAGATACGTGGAGGTTTTCCGAAGCAGAAAGGAGGAATACTACAAGGCCATAGCAAATGAACTTTTTGATGCTCCCGGTGGTTCACCTCGTCGTGTTGCCCCAAGGGCAAGATCTACTGATGAGACAAGGGACTTGTCAGAGTTTAAAGGCTTGCTGCGGTTGAGGGGTTTGCCATTTTCTGCAACCAGGGAGGAAATCATGAACTTCTTTGATGATTTTGAGCTTTCAGAAGACAAAATTCATTTACTTGCTAACTCTGAGGGAAGGCCAGCAGGGGAAGCAATTGTTGAGTTTACAAGTCCTGAAGAGTCGAGAGCTGCAATGTCGAAGGACAGGATGACCCTGGGATATCGTTATATAGAGCTTTTTCCCGCATCACGTGAGGAGTTGGAAGATGCTGCGACAAGGGGCAGGTGAACGTCTCTAATTCTTTCAAATTTCTATTACTTGTGCTCTGCTTTAATTTCCTTTCATACGTTGGTTGTTGCTACGTCTCCTTTGATATTCTGCTTGTTTGTGTTTTTCTATTCTTTGGGTTTTGTTTATGGCTTCACTTTTTGCTACCTCCCACCACACCTTTCACCGGAATGTATATTTGGATAATTTTTTCTAATTTCACTCAGAATGGTAAATGATGTGATCCAGGATATTAAGTTTTGATTTTTTTATTGTCTTGATATTCACTTGAATGATGATCAATATCAACGCTGAGTTGGGACATTAGTTTTCTATTAACATCTGTTGCCTGGCATCTAAGAATTGTGTGCGAATTGATGTGGAATTTCTCTGCCTAAGGCACTCCTTGTGGAATCTACTAGTTGTTAATGTAATCTCAGTCCAATTATCTCTCGTAGCCTTTACATGTGAATATAAGCATCGCTGTTACTGGGACTTGATAATCATTTATGTCAATATGAGGCGTCCGTTCATCTTTTATCTGCACTGATTTCAGTTAGAGACATCATCATAGCTTTTTATGTAAATATGTGTTTTTTTGGCTTATTGATCTATAGCAATCAGCATTATGCATTTTCCAGAAAGCCTCTAGTTGCCCCCTCATAAATTCTTAAAATGCGCTGACAACCTTTTGTAATCAGATTACTGTCAAAATCTTTGGAGGGAAAGGAACAACCTGAACCTCTTACCCCCATACTACGGATGCGAGGCTTGCCATTTTCAGCTGGCAAAGACGACATAATCGATTTCTTCGAAGACTTTGCTTTGCCAGAAGAGTCCATTCACATTATATTTAATTTCGAAGGGAGGCCCACCGGTGAAGCTTTCGTGGAGTTTGCTAGCGCAGAAGACGCGAAAGCAGCACTGGCCAAGGATAGGATGACTTTAGGGAGTCGTTATATCGAGCTTTTCCCATCATCAAATGAAGACTTGAATGAAGCGTCCTCAAGGGGGAGGTGACTCATAGCTCAATGGTTCAAAGCTGTATTTTGCCTACTAAGAAGAGGAAAAGGAAGGTGATTTCAGTCTCTCCTCTTCGTTTGTGCAAAAACTGCCGCCCTGATCATGGCAATATTTCTCTTATGCGTCTTAGCTGATTTAACTGATATATGTATTAGCTAATGTTTGTGGGGATTTTTTTGGTAGTTATATTTGTGGCCGGGGAATGGAACTCGCAATGGCTGTTAAATTGGTACACTTAGGGCCTTTTTTGTGCAGATTCTTCTACTACTTCTTCTTATTTTTACAACCTGTAGTGTTTTGCGCAAGTGATTATAAATAATCATTTGAAATTTAATTTTAATTATAAATAAAAAAATTAATATTAATTGACTAAAATAATTTTTATTTAATTATTTAAACTGATTCACTTCTTTTATTTTTTGTTCTTGTTCGATCTCCCCAACCACATTTCGCCCAGCTCCTAAATCCAATTTTGACGCTCATTGTTCGAACTCCTCAACCAAGCACGACTGCCTTCCTCTCCGTCCAGTTTTCTGTTAATTGGTTGTGCTCGGGTGACCATTATGCGATATGCGAGTTTCTTTTGATTGCCCCATTTGAGAAAAAAAAAGGATCTTGAATGCGGAGGTTTCTGTTAATATGTTTAATTGGTTTTGTTGTTTGAATAAGACAATTCTCTGGTTAGGAATAAAATTATGGTTTGGGATTTAATCTATCTGCAGCCCTATGTCTAGGAGTCGGTTTTGAGCAGATTTTCATAGCCTCAAAAAATTGTTTACAACTCACCTTTTATTTTTTCGTCACTTGAGAATTTTATAATGACATCATTTAGCTTTGCTTAACAAATTTGTTACTTTACTTTGTTGTCGAAATGGTTTTGCTATCTAATAATTGGAGTTCTAGTGATGAAGAGGATGAAGAGAGTGAGATAGTTGCTAAGGTGGCTGCATATTATTATCATCGTTGTCTTACGCGCCAACCTTCACACAATAGACCTTATAGTGGATGGGATAACTTACTTAACCTTTTGAACAACGTGAATGAGCGTCGATGTTACGAAAATTTGAGAATGAGACCACATGTATTTTATATGTTGTGTGAAACATTAGTTCATGAATATGGCCTTAGAGGCACTCCGAAGGTAACCGTAGAGGAAAAGGTGGCAACTTTTTTGATGGCCGTTGGAATTGGGCAAGGGAATAGACAACTTCAAGAATTTTTTCAAAGGTCTGGTTATACTATAACTCAAAATATTCGTCAAGTACTGAGAGCTTGTTTGAAAATGTCGAAGGAATGGATTCAACATTTTACTGACCCCTCAACTTTGAACCCTCGTATCACAGAGGATACAAGATATTTCCCATTTTTCAAGGTATAATTTTCGTAATATTAGAATTTCATGAGACATGTCGATTTTTGTTATAATGAAATTATCACGTTGTTTATAGGACTGTATTGGTGCACTGGATGGGACCCACATCACGGCGAGGCTACCTGTCGATGAACAAATACCATATATAGGAAGGAAAGGGGTCCCGACACAAAATATTTTAGCGATTTGTGATTTTGATCTGTATTTCACATATGTCGTACCGGGATGGGAGGGAAGTGCACATGATGCGAGGATACTATCTGATGCAATCAATGATCCACGCAAAGAATTTCCGATGCCTCCACCAGGTTTGTTGTTTCACTCTTATTTCTATTGATATTCAATTATTTTGACCCATATCTATAATTCATAAAGTATCATATATGTACTCCAGGAAATTTTATTTAGTTGATGCAGGCTATCCGAATATGATTGGTTTTATGGCACCTTACAAAGGATAAAGATATCATTTGCCAGACTTTAACCATGCCAAGACCTATAATAATGAGTACGAGCGATTCAACCATGTACACTCATCCCTGCGATCTGCTATTGTGAGAGCCTTCAGTATATGGAAGGTCAAGTTTCATATATTGAATGATATGCCTGTGGGATATTCTTTTAAAATTCAATCAGCATTTGTGTGTTCGACTATGGCATTACACAATTTTATTCGACGGCGGGACTACGAAGATAGAGATTTTGTGGAATTCAATACTGAGATGATGTCAGATACAAGGTCAATTGATGAAGGGCCAAGTGACAATCATGGTGATCAAACCATGAATTCATTGCGTGACAATATATGTATGCAGATCAATTCTCTACGTCCTCGTGGTTAATCTACTTTATACATTACATAACTGTTTTTTAACCTTGATACATTGAAGTTTTTTTGGGTATAAATTGAAATTGTTTTTTTGGGTATCAATTCACTTGGAATTGCATTGAATATTTGGTGCATGAGCCCCTCAATGAAAAACGTTATTCGGGTTGCTTTAGTAGATCACTGATACTCATCGATGGCTGATGTAGTAGATCTCTATTCTGGTTATAACTCCTAATCCAGTAAGCTATATAATGGCACGATACAACTAATGGAACGTGCTTTTGTTGCCATAGCATCTTATGAAAATACAAAATAACAAATCATTATCAATAATCCAAACTTATAGCAAATAGAAACCTAACAAATCAGTGTCAATATTCCAAATAGAATTAAAAACATAAGACGACAATTCAACCGGTATAGTGAGAACCTGACTTCGCAATCAAAAATATGAACCGAAATGGGTGTATAAAGATGGGTTTTCAATTTTATGACGGGCCAACTTATGTTCTAACCATTGTAAGCGGAGATCGCCGGTTTGAATTCCCATATACAACCTCCGTTGTATAGGATCAGCAAACAAATCAATGGCAAAAAGCCAGATCTCACTGCCGTTCGTAATCGCTGGATGTGCATTAAGGGATGACAAACACTCATCTATGTCATCAGAACTAAGCTTTGCTCGCACTTCAAGTCTCATCTTACTATTTGTGGCAATGGTATCTAATGATTTGGCAATACTTTCAGCAGATCGCAACCTCTTATTCTTCTTGGTTATATTTACGGAAGACTTGCTTTGATTTGTATCATGTGGTGTCTAAGACTCCAATGGTGTAGATGCAATGTTAGTCACCGACGTGACCATTATATCAGGCCCTGTTTCGTCAGAGACTCAGAACCCTCTTCGTCTTCTAGGAATGGTATATTACCAGAAGATGGAGCGAATGAGCATGCCCCAGTTGCAACCACACCATCGAATAGCTCTGCTTGTTGATCCTTCAAAAGTGGTCCCTTCAATCTGAACTTTGCTACTGAAGGCGTTTCCTGACCATATTCATCAAAGATTGTTTGACAATGCAAAACTACAAATGATAAATAATTTTTTTTAGTTTAATGTGAAATAAACCTGGATTTTCCTTGCCCACCAATCTGGATCTGCTAAAACAGTTTGTTTAATGGGATCCCATCCCAATCCAGTCTCACCTCTGTTTAGTATTTTCCACTCTCTCCACTCCTTCATTGTATCCAATCGATTCTTGAGTTGTTGTTTGGTATAATCATGTCCGGTTTGAAGCTTGAAGTCATCGACAACATGCACCCAACCTATATGATCAAAGGAGCCCCCAGGCCTATTTCCGGCACGAACCTCTTTGACACAAGCCTCAATAAGTGCCTCAATGTTCGAGTCCGTCCATTTTGCTGATAATTTAGAGTCCACAACTTTCCTTTTTCTTTGAATCTGCTCAGTTGCATCTCGCAGTTCGTCTGTTGTGTTCGATTCCATGTGAAACTGAAAATATAAATCAAGAAATAAAGTGTTATGATGATGCAACAAAGATAAAATGCAGATACTTGACCACAAATGCAACATAGAAAAGGCATGGGTAAAAATTATCCCTCAAATTTGTAACTGTGTTTACACCACAAAGTTAAAAAGATATCTGATAAGTTATTCAACTATCTTTATGAAAGAAGAACAAAGCCAACAAGGATGGATTCAAAACGTTGGGTACCATGCCGATTCTCCAAAAATGGGATTGAAGCATGATTTCTTTTATACAGAGTAACGCCAATTCCCTATCTCCAAAAAAACAACAATTCCATAAAACCCAAATTCCAAATATGGATTACAGATTAACGCCAATTCCACCCAAACCGAAATTTCATCCAACTCCAAATTCCCTATCTCCATTAAACCCAAATTCCATAAAAACTGATGAATCCATAAACGAAACCGATGAATCCATAAACGAAATCACGAAGAATCGAAAAAAACAGATACCTGAGACAGCAGCCCGTCAATTCCCGCTCTATTCCAGGTTACTCGCGCGACTATGAGGATTGAAGGGTTTATACAGAACGGAAATTTATAAATATGAATAAGGTTAATTTGGTAATAAAAAATGTTAATATTTGAATGTTATTACAAAAATGACATGCTTTTTTTTAAGAAGTAAGAAGAGAGAGGTTGTAAAAAAAGCACAAGTACTAGTACTTGTATTACGCAAAACACTCATTTTTTTGAGGTGCTTATAAGCACAATCAGAATCAGAATCACCTCGCGCAAAACAGGCACTAAGTGTTCCATTGTCCCCCCGTGTGCAACGTACCTACACTAGTCGGCTTCTGCAACGGCCATTTACGGATCTCAAAGTTGAGTGGAACGAAGGAGTTTCGTCTTCTTCTTGTTAGCCATCAATATCTGGTTCGGGTGGACAAGTCAAGTTTCAGGATCAAGGCCCGGCAAACTCTTGTTTTAGCTTTAGACAACTGGGCATAAAAATGGATACAATATTGATCTCCCACATCGGAAAATTAAAGAGTGGAAGCTCCACTCTCATCCTATAAATAGGAGCTCCCACTCTTTGATTTTCTCTGTCTTAATTTTAACTCATTTTACATATGGGTTTGGATGGGTTTTGAGTTTATAACTCGAAGCCCAAGTTTAAAATATTGGGGGCCGGATTTAGAGTTTATAACTCGAAGCCCAATTCATAGTAAAAAAATTGAATTGTCACCTTATGGGCGAGGGCGGGCTGGAGGACTGTATTCGGGCTAAACGGGCGGATACGGGCTAAACGGGCTAAACGGGCTAAACAGTCCGGTCCGGATCGGACAAAAAATAAAAGGGCGGGCTTAGGCCCGCCCATTTTACAAAACAGTCCGGTTCGGGTTGCAGCTCACCAGACCGTTTAGAAAAACGGGCGAGTGGGCTTTAGCTCGCCCGCCCGTATGCCGCTCTCTAGTGATTGGCCTATAATCTTCCACCCTTTGAGGTGACCCATTCTTTGGTATCAGAACTATCTGTGCATCATTACTTCCTCTCACCATTTTCCCATTCATGAAGAATTCTTGTACCATAGCCGTAATATCCCCTTTTAAGGTGGGAAGGGAACTCTTAAAGAAATTGAAATTCAGCCCATCCGGCCCTAGACTTTTATTCCCTCCACAGTCCTTTATAGCATCCAAGATTTCATTTTCCTCACAAGGTCTAATAAGATTCTCCCCGGAAGCAGTACATAATTTTCCCATGCCCTCACTATCCATCTTTGGTCGATTATGCATTGAATCTTTAAATCTCCTCTTTAAACTATCGCAAAAATATTCCTTAATCTGATCAGGTTCCATCAACCACTAAATACCCTTCCAGACACCAGTAATCATATCTTTTACTCTATTTCTCTTGACATACCTTTGAAAATATGTTGTATTCGCATCCGCTTGCTATAGCCATTTAATACGAGACCTCTGGTACCAGTTACTTTCCTCCCTCGCCTTTACTACAATTATCTCATTTCATACTTGTTCTGCCTCTTCACAAGTTTGTCCCCCCAATACATGGCTCTCTACTTCCCTTTCCAGTTGTGCTAGGCATGTTCTCAGTCTTTTCAACTTAGCTTCCACATTCTCATTATTATTCTGATTCCATGCCTTTACATCCATTCTTGATTTTTTCACCTTTTCTTTAAGTATGAAACCTCTGAAACCCTCCACCTTTGTCACATTCAAACTATTAGCCACCATCTCACGGAAATTTTCATCCTGCAACCATACATCCCATACTCTTAGTGGTCTGGGACCCCAATTCACTCTTTGATCCTTCAACAACACTAGGTAGTTATCTGAAAGTTCCCTCGCCAGTCCTTCCTGATACCATTTCTTACCTTGACCAAGCCAATTCTCATTCAGCAGAAACCTATCCAATCTGCTCATCTCACACCCAGGGATGGTTAATAACACGTAAACCTTCTTTCACTCAAATGAATATGAGATAGTCCTCATCTCTCTACAAACACCCTAAACCTCTCCATTGCGGTAAGGATATAGGTATTTACTCCAACCCTTTCATCCCGTCTCAATACTGCATTAAAGTCACCAAAGACACACCATTCTCCCTGTGCTTTTGTTGTACACGATGCTCAATCTTCTCCCACTGCTTCATCTTTTGTGGTAACTCAATCGGCTCATACACATTCACCATATTTTTGTCTCTATCCTCATCCTTCCATCTTCCTGTTACGCTCCAAATTCCTTCCCCACCCCACACACTCTCTCTCTATTAAACTTTTGTTTGTCCCAAATGCAAAGTAGCCCTCCTGCGTATCCAATTACTTCCGTACATGCCCAATCAAAATCCTCCGAATACCACAAACTTTGGCAAAAATCTCTACTTACTGCCCCTCTCTTAGTCTCCTGAAAACCAACAAATCTACCTCAAATTCCCGCAACATCTGTTTTATATCTCTTCTCTTTTGTCCCCGGCTAGTCCTCTAGCTTTGAAAGCCAATATATGCATTTTTTTACCTCTTTTTCCCGCTTTTCCTCCTCCTTCTCACAGTTATCCGATTTACTTAGCTTCCTCTCCTACTTCTGCACACCTGATCAAGATACAAATTAACTTGATTGAGACTTGTAGCCATGACCCCGATGGGTTAACCCAAACCTTTCCCGCCACTGGATGGGTCCAGGCCCGCAACATGGCACGGTGGGTCTGGGTCTCTCTGACCTGCCTATTTTCTTATATATTTATTAATTGTATTTATAATAATTGAGTATGTTTCATGCACATATAAATAAATATACGTTTTCAATTTCGGTCATTAGGATCGCTCAATGACAAAATTGATCACACAATTAAAAAGCTTATATTTAAAAGATCAAAAGAATCGTTTTTCATCAAATTCCATTCTCAACTTATATCTTTTCCTCTTTTAGTATATGATATGCATTACTTTCTCCGCTACTAAGTCTACATTTTAAAATATTAAAACGAACTATATTTGTCCACACGAATAAAGCGAAAATTCTATAATTGGTACGAAGATCAACTTTTCATTTAATTTCTTACGGCTATAGCATTATTTGCCAAAAAAATGTCAAAAGCGTTAGTCATCTTAGTTGGTTCGTGGCGCACTTCAATGCCCGCAATCATGCAACATTTGACTTTGATTGCGGTTGAAAAATGAAATGAAGTTTGACAATGTCCATAATCTTGATTATAAAAAATATGTATTAAAAAAACATTTAAGAATGTTCAATTTGCCTTTGATTTTTTCCCGTTATGGATTTCCCGAGCGCCAACCGACCACGGTAATTAATTATGGGGTGTTTGCAACTTTTTTAGAAAAGTTACTTTTGTCAGTTTGAAGTATTTTCGAATTTTGCTTTTGTCGTTCGACTTTTGACTTTTAGAATTGAGAAGTAAAAAAAACCTAAAAGTCAAAAGCATTTATGTGATTGCTTTTAGAGTGCTTTTGGCGGCGATATTTTTATAAATATTTAAAATATTAAATTTAAGACATTTTTACCCTTCAATATTCCAAACTAATGGATATTTTTGTTATTTGTTAAATTTATATTACAAAAGTAACTTTCAAATTAATAATATGCAAACACTATATTTTGACTTTTGTTGTATATAAACATATTTTGCAAATATTTTTCAGTTTTTTAATGGAAGTTCCTTTTTCGAAAAGACCTTATGAAAAGCTATTTTTACATAAGTACAAGAACTTTGAAACACCCCCATAGTAATGTTGTTCGAGTAGGAGGAGTTCATTTTTTGTACTATGATAGTGGCCTTGAAGGGTTTTAGTTTTTTCCACTAACTTGTCAAAAATACAGTTTAATTAGTAATATGTTTCACCATTTGATCAATAACTAGGAGTTTCGATGGGAACAACTATCTATCTTCATTTAAAAAGGGGGAAGTTCTCCACCCCTCATGGTATCATGCAAGACAAGTATATTTGGTATCAACATATTTGGATTTAGTATTTTGTCATTTAAACACATATTAATACCTAACCAAACCAAATATATCTAATAAATCTCGTCATTAGTTAGGTCTGGGGAGGGTAGGATGTACGCAATCATACCCCGCACCTCAACATGATGGAATGTTTGTTTTCGTGGAGACCCCCAGCTCCAGTCATTTAAACACATATTAATAGGATTATATATTTTTTTTTGAGGGGGAAATCTTTGTTATTAAAAGATAAAATCAGATCAAGAATCAACTCCGCGCGAGGATTCTAGTACTTATGTAAGTGTTAAATGAAAACAAGTAAATTTGGTATCAACGTATTGGGAAGAATGATTTACAGTATCAAAACTTGGGCACTAAATTCACACCAAAGTCATTGTCACCATCATAATGTGGACACCTCAGGCCCATCCTAACCAACTAAATGAGAAGGGTAAACCATCCTGCCTCCTCAAAACCTTTTCCGACAAATCTCCAGATAGAGAAAAATCTGGTAAAAGGAAAAAGAGTACGGCACCCGGCTTGCCTCCTTGTACAAGGATGTGCGTGCATTCCTACCCTCTAAATGAACCTATCCCCTACATTAATTCTGGTCCCCATGTTGGCATCTTGATGATTTTCTCTATGTCTTGATTGATCCTTCCTTCGGTTAATTGATCCTTCCTTCGGTAATCCTTCCTTCGGAACCAACCATCTTTGCTCTCGTAATCATCCAATTGTGCCTCAACTTCATTAGAAATTTATGTTGAGACCCTGTAGGATGCTCCTCTCACTTGGGCAGGATGGCCAAGGCATATTGGACACCGTCATCAACTCTTGTAGGTCAATATCACTCTTGAGGTCGATACAACTATCCCATCAATCCTGTAGGAACACATGCACTTCCAAATCTCCTAGCAAACAATTAAAGGGATTAGAATATACAAGAATGCTAAAACCTTACCACCTTTTCGGAGTCGCTAGCATCGAAACTAGTCAAATAAATCAAACCTAGTATATGTAATTCCAATCCTTTGCTGACCTCCCCCCTCCCCCCTGAAGAGGTGACTTGCAGACTCAAATCGGGGAAATTTTGCACAACAACAGCATTTAGAAATAAGAGTGACTCCGCGTCTCCGTAGATTTTCTTTTACTGAAACGATGTCTTGAAGGATTCTCCACATATGGAAGCTCACCTTACCCGGAATACTAATATTCCAGATTTTTCTGAACTTTGTTTACCTATGGCTCCTATGCCTTATCAGAGACTAAGCAGAGCTGCTAGTGAACTGACCATCATAGGCAACCTCCCATATCTGAAGATCCTTACCAGAATGTATCTCAGTTCCTAAAATTTGGCCTCTAATCTGGGGTTGGCTTGATAAGAGAGTCAGGAGAGAACCTTCATTCCATGAATCATTTTGAATTAACTCGTTAACTTGAAGGTTTCGGGAGTCAACACTAAAATAATGCCCTAGTGGACCTCCCCCTACCCACTTATCCCACCACACACTAATATTCCTGTCACCTATCATCCATCCTGTGTTTTCTATCATTATGTCCTTAATTGAAATTAACCTTTTCCAAGTATGGGAAGACTGAGCTGGGGCTAGAGACCTAGCAGGAACCCCTCTTGAGCAGTATTTATTTAACATAAATATTGCTCAATGAGAGTATTGTGCTCTGAACTTCCACCACAATTTCATGCTTAAAGTAGTAACACTGTCCTATAGTCTTCTAAACCCTAACCCACCTTCGTGGATAGGAAAGCAAATCCTTTTCCAACTTCTCCAATGAAGTTTCTTCCGCCCCTCCTCCTAGCCCCACAGAAAAATAGCCATTAATCTTTTCAAAACATTTAGGACATAGGAGTTAGGTTGCAAGGCCATTAAGGTATAAATCGGGAGACTGGATAGAACATGTTTAATTAAAATTATTTTACCACCCATACATAGATAGTGGGCTTTCCAGCCTTCTAGTCTATTTTGGACTTTGGAGATTAAAGGTGTGAAAAGCTCAGTTTTCTTCCTACTATGATATAAGGGACAACCTAAATAGGTCACTGGGAATTGGCTTCGACTAAATCCCGTTAATTTTTTAATTATTTGTACCTTAAGGTTTGGAGCCTTAGATGAGAGTATGAAACTAATTTTCCTAATATTGATTAATTGAACAGAGCACGCTCATATGGCGTGAGAACTCTAATGACGACTCAGGGGGCACTCTTAGAAGCTCTAGTGAAGATAAGAACATTATCGGCAAAGGCCAGGTGTGGCACTGGAGCACAGGACATGGGACTTTAATGGAGAGGAGGTAGAGAGATGATTTAGACTCCTATTTAGGACCTCTGCTATTATAAATAGAGATGGGGAGATCGGATCACCTTGACGCAGGCCTCAGGAGGATTTAAAATATCCATACACATGATCTTTAATCACCACTAAAAACGTACAAGATAAGATAATCCTCCAGATCATATCTATAAAGAGTTCTGCAAACCCCAATACCCTCAGAATTTTAATCAGGAAAATCCATGAAACTTTATCAAAGGCTTTAGCCATATTTAATTTAATAGCAAGATTGAATCCTACTTTTTTCTTATCTAGACAGTTTAGCATTTCTTGTGCAAGAAGACTATTATCAGTGATGGATCTCCCTTTGACACAGCCGCTTTGTTGTGGAGAGATAATATGTAGTAGGATAGGTGCTAGTCTTAGGGATATAAGTTTAGTAATTATTTTTCCTAAAAAATTACATAAACTAATTGGCCTAAAGTCAGAACAGCTTTTGGGGTTATCTACCTTTGGAATAATACTAATAAGGGTACTAGATATTGCCTCAGTTGGCCCTTTTCCTGCAAAGAAGGAGAGAACGACTGATGACAAATCCTCCTTAATAGTATCCCAACAATGATGGTAAAAATAACCCGTGAAACCATCCAGACCAGGGCACTATCACTATCTAAGGAGAAGGTAACTTGTTTGATTTTTTCCATACCTGACCATTTAGTAAGAGAATCATTCACATCACTATCAATTATGTGGGGAATCCTCTCAAGGAGTTGAGGAATATCTTAGGTTACTTGAGCTGATACTTGATCTGAAAAATGATTTATTAATAATTGAGGAACATCTTTGGAATTAATCCTAACCCCTTTTGAGTTTTTTAATGAGTATGTGTTTATTTTTTGCCTTTGAATTTTAAGTGTTCTATGGGAGAAGACAATGTTTTTGTCTCCTATTTTCAACCATTTAACTCTTGATTTTTGTTTCCATAACATTTCTTCTGACATGAGTGTTTTCTTTAGGGTTGCTTGGGACTTCATTAATATTATTTTGTCCTCCTCTAGTCCTGTTCTATCAAAATTATTTTCAAATTGAAGTAAATTGTCCTCGGCTTCCTTAACATTTTGCATTACATTGTTATATGTGATTTTGTTCCATTCCCTAAGTTCTTTCCTAAGTCGTTGAAAGCAGGAATTGGAGGAAGGGGTGGAGTAGGAGTCTGCCAACTCCTTTCCACCAGGAGATTGAATTCTTGATGCAAGATCCAAAATTGCTGAAATTGGAACCTGGTTGGGATTCACTGCTCTGGGGGTAGCAAAGTTTCAATCTTCGGATGGAGGCTGCTGCAGAGGAGATTACCCACCCTCCAAAACCTATACAAAAGAGGAATCGTGAAGGAAGAAGAAGACTGCAAATGCATCCTGCGCAAGGAAGAAATGGAAACGGAAGAACATCTTTTCCAAGGGTGCAGAGTTACGGGTCTGGTGTGGAATCTGGTACGTGAATGGCTGCAAATACCTGCTGATACTCTGGTGATAGGAAGGCTATCTGATTTCGAAGCAAGGAGACCTCAAAACACCAGCACAAAGGTATGGATTTTGATCTGGTGTGCCTCCTGTTGGATGATATGGATGATGAGAAACGAAATGCAGTTTAGCAGTAAACTTTTTGATCCTGGAATTTGTATTGCAAGGATTCAAACAGCAACCCGGAAATGGGTTAGAGGAACTGCAGGTAGAAACAAATTCGTGTATGGGATTGGATCTTGGATTTCAGCACCTATTCTCTGTCTTGCGGAACTGTAACCGTGTGGGAGGAATTGGTGGCTATTAGGATGTAAATATTTCGATTTTTGCTATACAAGTTTTGCTTAACCAAAAACAAAGAAGAAGAAGGGAATGATCTCAGCAGAGACGATTGAGAAGTGTGCAGGAAACACTAGGAGCTCTAAGGATCCAAGACTCCGAAACTAAAAACCTATCAAGTCTTTTTAGAATTTTATCAGTTCTTGTTACACAAAGTGAACCAACTTCCCCTATAGCCTATGTCTGAAAGTTTGCATTCTTATAAGGTCTCGGAGAAATCTGCTATTTTCCCAAGATTGACCGGTTGCCCTCCTGATTTTTCAAACTGGGATAACACTACATTAAAGTCACCAACAAGGATTAAAGGCCCAGTTAAAGAATTGGTTATGTTTTTCATATCATCCCATAGGGGGAGTCGTTTTATGCAGGTGCATTTAGCATAAATTCCACCTATGTAACATGTTTGGCCGGTTAATTTATTAATGGACTTAACAACTAGTAGTTGGCTAGTATCAACATAAATTTGGCATGGCAGAGGGTCCCTAAAGAAAATCCATATTTTGCTATCTATGTTTGAGATCCCACCTCGGAATTTTAATTTCTTAGTTATGAAATCTAGTCTTTGTATATCTATCTTAGGCTCACTAATAATCACTATGACCATCTTATGCAACCTAATTAGTTTCCTAAACCTAGCTAAGGAAGAATGATTTCCTATTCCTCTAATGTTCCAACATAGAGATTTACTCATTTCTTCTTAGCCATCAGCCGCCGCCGTCCCATCGCCCTCTGTCTCCCACCGCTCCAGACCCCCAGCGCCGGAACTCTCCCGTCCGGCCCAGCAGCGCCCCAGCGCCCCCTCCCTGCACTGCTCCACGGCCAGATCTGGCCGGAGCCTCCGTTCCCGAGCCCCCGTTCTCCGCGCCCCAGCCTCTGCTCATGGCGACTCCAGCGACGGAGCCCCGCTCACGTCGAACCCGACAACTCCCCCGGCCCCCGCTCCCTGCTACACCCCCAGAACGGCGACCCCCGACGTCCCAGCACCCAGTCCCGGCGTCACGAGACCCGACGTCTCCCAACCCGGCAACACCCAGATCCGGCGAACCAGTGCCCCCCGGCAACACCCAAAACCTGCGGCCCAGCCCTGGCGTCCCCCAGATCCGCCGTCCACCGCCAGCTCCAACAGTCCGACCCTCCGCACCGGCCCACCCAGCTCCAGCGTCGAGGGCTCCCCCGCCGAGCCTCCCAGGCCATGCCCGCAGGCACGGCGACTCACGGCCGCCGCACAGTATGTGTGCAGCGACGGCCCTCAAACCCTAGGGTTTGAGGGGATTGGGTCAGCCCAACTTTTGGGCTGGCCCCTTGGCCCAATTGACTGGCCAGCCCGCAGTCAATTGGATCAGACCAATTAATATTGGTTCATTTATCCTTTCGCAATTGTACGCTTTTCAACTACGCTCACTTTTGGGGCTAGTTATGTATAATTGCCTTTATTTATAAAATCAAAAATTCGAAAAAAAAATCTGTGATCTTCTTGCTATCCCTAGAAAGGACAGTGGACTTACCTGCACCCAACTTCACTCCTGCATTTGGCAATAAGAATACATAATGAACAGGATGAAGGCGTAATTTTATCTCAAAATAGTATAGGCAGACCTCCTGATCGTGATAGAGGTCGTAAGCGTGGACGCCAAGAAAGTGCAGACATACATATTGATTGATTTATATAGTAATTTAGGTATATTATAATATCAGTACGATAAGTGTAATTCATTATTTAAAGACTAATACAACAAGTGCAAAACAATCAACACATTTCATAGTAGTCCCCACAAAATTTCCCACGAATAAAACTCCTTGAACGTCATAGTCTTTAGATATTTATGCTCATCAGTAGATATCACTTCGTCGTCCACCACAAGTAAATGGATTGTCGGATCAATAAGCGCGTTATTTGACAATATGAAGGTTTTAACATGAAAATAGCATCTCTTCCACCATGCTAGCTGATCCTTAACTTGACGATGATTTGGGAGGTCAACGACAAAGGAGTCATAGGCCCTACTCCAATGCCGGTGCACGGATTCAGACTTAAAACCATCAAGAGATACTTCACAACTACCGTAATCCTCATCCCGCTTATCACTTTCTATTGCAAGATCTACTGCTGCATTTAATATAGACTCCCGCTATTTGCTATTTTGGTCATAGCCGGTCCAGCTCATTGCTTGTGAAAAAAATAATTTAGTTAAAATAATATAATGAAGGTAATATATTAATACTTAAAAATTACCTCTATAAAATAAAAATGGAATCGGTAGTCCAAAAATGATATTACAAATTTAAATAAGAGATATCACGCTACTGCATGAAATCGGGCGAAAACTGGAGACGAGAAATAGCACAGCTGGCATTTTAATAATGACAAGGCAGGGTAACAAATTGACTGTTGGAATGACGGAAGAAAACGTATCTGTTCACTTGTGCGTGTTCTCATTCAATTTTATGAATAAATTTCTCTCGGTCTATTGTATTGCCACAGTGATGGTCGTGGAAGAAAGTGTCCTTTTAGTCTGATTCCATGATTGCTTGAACTATTAAAAAACTTCAAAATCAAATATATATATATATATATAATGTGTTTTTATTTCATTTTTTCCTTGTTAATATGTCAGCCTCCAAATAAATTATCTGTGTGTGGACGGTGGAAGGCCCAACTTCTTTTTTTTACTACAGGGAACAAAACCACAAAAAAACTGTACAACAAGGAAATAAACAGTAGGGATTACTCTCTCAAGGCGGTTGGAAACAAACATCTTTGAGAGAAGTCAAGCGTGGTGGAGAATTAACATTCATCTGTGTCATCCAAGGCTCCATAATATCTGATGGAGTGCTCATAACCGAGTCTGTCCAAGTAGTCTAGTCTGTTTGCCCGGGTTGTGGCTTTGAATAATAGACTTTCATCAGCATGGTTCAGCACATCTTTGGTCATCCTGTCTGCCACGACATTTTCCTCACGAGGGATGTACGAGAGGTTTATAGTTGCTAGTTCATAGAACAACTTCCTGATGGCCTTACTTAAAGATGGGGAATTGCGTACCTTACTTGAAACAGTCAATAGCTGCGTTGTTTCTTGGCAGTCCGTAAATATTTGTAGCTTTCCAAATCCATACTGTACTGCAAGGTTCAAACCATGATAGATTCCCCATAGCTCAGCCCACCTTCTTATGGAGCCAAAACAAAGATTTCGAACACGCTAGCTAATGAATGGATTGAACGGCCCGAAATTTTTTATATTATTTTCTTAAACAATAATGGTAAGAATAGTTATATAAATTTTTATACACACACTAATTGAATGTTTAGACTGATGTATAACCCTACACACACAAAGTAAATATTTTAAACATAATTGTCTCAATTATAATAACAAATATTTAAAGGGGCAGGATCCGGTGACATGATTTTATACACGCATTTTCAATTCCGGCCACTAGGATTGCCCGTTGACAGAATTGGGTACATCGTTAGAAATCTTATGCATAGAAGATCATAATCCTCATGTTTAGTTCCGGTTTCAGCGACGAAGTTGCCGGAATTTTCTAAAACTCTATTTAGGACTACTTAACCCAAGGGAAAAATCTGAAATTAAATTAAATGATGATAAAGTCATCGGAATATTATCAAAACTTGAATATATGATCTTCTATATATAAGTTTTCTAACGATGTGCCCAATTCCGTCAACGAGCAATCCTAGTGGCCGGAATTGAAAATAATG
>JAOYMZ010006670.1:0-22565 GCA_025802335.1 Pinguicula primuliflora | reverse complement strand
TTGAAATGAACATGATTTGAGCCATAATCTTAGTGTTTAGGGAATGAAATGATATAAACTAATGCATAAAATAAGCCTTAAATAGGTGCTTATCAGGCTGAAGGTGTGATAAAATTATCAGCCATAAAGCTACCGAAAGGTGTAATAAATTATCGGTGACAATGTCACTGAAACTTTTCCTTTGGAGTTTTATAACAAAATTATCGGTGAGTTTTACAAATTGCAACAATTCCTTTAGTTGAAAAACTCTATGAAAAAAAGTATAATAAAATGATCAGTGACAAAGTCACCGCAACCGTGTTGGAGTATGAGACTTTGTGTCTTCTTTATAACATGCTTTTGATCACTTGGTCCATTTCCGACATTTGATGGTGGCAGTAGGCGAAATTAAAACATGTAAGGTCTGTACATATGATCCTTGTTGTTTATATATATAGAGTGAGAGAGAGTAGGCTTCTAGTGCACATCCATGCACAATTTTTTAATTCCATTTTTCGTTGTCGAAATTGATCATACTAATGAAAAACCTATATATAAGAGAATAAAAGCCCAATATATCTCATGTTTTCTATATAATGGTGTGAATAATTATGTGTAAAGATATGTAGTTATATAGACTCCCTTATATATATATCTCTCATGTTCTCTATAGAATGTGCATCTATCAATTGATGATTATGAAGCCTACACAATACAATATTGACAATATTGACATCTTTTGGGGTTGGACAGAAGGAAAGAAAAAGGTGCATTGGTGATCTTGGAAATGCATTTGACTCCTATGACCGAGGGTGGAATGGGATGTAGAAGGATCAAGGACATCTCATTTGCTTTTGAGATGAAACTTTGGTGGAACATGACTAAAAAGAAGAGCTTTTGGGCTCAGGATTCCCTAGGATAAAAAAATAAAAAACAATAAAAATTAAAAAAAAATTCATTACCTTGTACTAATATTGAAGCGCAAACTAAAGCACTTCTTTTTGGGCTTCAACTTTATGATGATCATGGCTATACATCATTGGAGATGGAGATTGATTCCATGCATTTGGAAGGCGTACTAAACCCAGGGATCATCACACTATGTCAAATTAGAAGAAAAATAAGCATGATTCTTAAACTTATGCCTCTTTACTTTTATTACCAACAAACATTGCTATAGAGAGGCCAACTTCGTGGCGGATATGCTTGCAAAATGGGAGCAACAAATCAAGATGCAATCTTCACAACCTTTCAAGATCATCCTCAAGGTACAACTCATCTTTTGGAGCTTGATCTACATTCAACATATGCAATAACTTCTTGACCTTTATTTCGTAGACATGACTATGTCTATGGTTGTTTCATTAGACATGACCCTTTCTATGAACTCTAGCCATAGGTATTCGTCTAATGGACATATATTATGTATGATGCCAGTTTTCTAGCTTGGTTGCCTAGACATAGATATTCAGCCAATGAGCATTGTAAAAATTTAACTAGATTTAGGCAACGTAAGTTTCCTTTCATGTTAGACCTTATAAATTTATTTCACGCGTAACCTCCCACTGTGGAGATTTAATTAAAAAAATACATGCTCAAGAAGTATTGTGATGCAAAGGAACCTCTTTGGTAAAAGAAAGGAAGTTACATTCCAATACATGGCTAGGAATGATGGAGGTAAGGGATACTATGCTTACTAACAACACTTAGTGGTGAAGGTGAATGCAACTTTTGGTGGGACAAATGGATGAAGGCTACTTTGGGGTATATGACTCAAGCCACATCACAAAACCTCAAAGTCAAGGACTTCTTCTGAAAACAACAATGGATGGAAAGGAAGATAGAACAGCAGTTATCCCCTCCTTTTGTTCCAATGGTCCTACACATTCCCTTACAAGAATACAAGAATATTTGTATTTGGATGCCTACTAATGATGGAAACTCAACAATCAAGTCCGCGTGGGACATTACAAGCAATAGAAACACACATTCTATGGACGTTTTATGGATATGGCACAAATATATATCATCAAAGATGAGCATTCACATATGAAAGATGTTGAACAATATAGTAGCCATTGATGATAAGCTTGGAAGGAGAGGTATTCATCTTCCCTATTGTTGTTGTTGTTGCAATATATGTCATTCCATTGAGGAGAGCCTTTCTCACCTCTTCTCGGAAGGTGAATTGGCATTTTTAACTTGAACTTACTTTGCGAATATCTTTAATATAGATCCCTCTTCTATGTCATTTGATGCACGCCTTAAGGCTTAGTTGTTGCCACAATATTGCTCTACTATGGACTTTATTAGAAGATTGCTCTTGTTTCTTATTTGTTGGGAGATTGGAAGTTGAGATGCTGGATGAGATTTGATGAGGCATCTTCATCTTTTGGCTCTATTATATACATTATCCTTGCAAGCTTGAAGGATATTATGGGGCTCACTTCCTTGACTACACCTATTTGACCGGATCACAAGGATATGTTGGAGGCTCTTCACATCTCATTATCTCCTCCAAAGTCGAGACAAATCATTCACCTGACTTTGATGCCTCCTTTTCTCCCAGATTACAAGCTCAACACGATGGAAGTTCTCCATTTTGAAAGCAGGAGGAGGAGGGATTCTTCAAGAATCACTAGGTTTGTTTACACTTCCATCTACACATAACTTCTAATTACCTTGTTCTAGTCTAAAAGCAGAAACAAAAGCTCTTCTTTTTGTAATCAAAATATGCTATGACCGACGCTACCTATCTTTGAACGTGGACATAAATTTGGTTCACTTGGAAGGAGTTATCGACCGAGGAAGCATCATCCAATGGAAGATAATAAGTAAGCAAGATTCAAACACTTTTCTTATCTTTACTATACCTTTATCCAACATTGCTATAGAGAGGCCTATACTTGGCATGTAAGATTGGAATATGGGGAGCTTCAAATCATGATATAATATTCAACACTCCTCAAGATCTCCCTCAAGGCACTTTGCAACTTTATGAACTTGATCTACATTTAACATATGCACGGACTTCCTCAACTTCATTTTGTAGAAATGACCATGTCTATGGGTGTTCCATTAGTCATGGTCCTATCTATGAATTCTAGCTTAGGTACTCGGCCAATGGACATATACTTAGTATGATACAATATTTTTCTTTAGCTTGGTTGCCTATCAATAGGTATTTGGCTAACGGGCATTGTATAAGGTTAGCAAGAGCTAGTCAATGCAAGTTTTTATTCGTATATGACATTATGATTTAATTTAACACATAACCCTCATAACACGGAGGTTTAATTAAAAAAAGGACAACATAATGAATGCTTTTAGTCCCTACTAAAGGTGATACCCCATTGGCTGTCTGAATCATAGTTTTCCACGGTGTAGAAGTAGAAATAAAATCAATAGGATCAAATGACATAGTATCTGTTGCTCAAACACATTTTAAGTGTGTGTTAGGTCATGCGACAATTTGTATAGTGAAGCTTATTCTCCTCTTCTTTAGACAATCAAACTAAAGGACCCTCACATTGTGGTGGAGGTGGAGTCGGTAATCCAAAATTTTGTCCACGTGAAGGGCGACGAGATTGAGAAGCTAGACCACTCCCAATTCCAAAACTTTGTATCTTAACAAACTACGATTTCTTCAAATTTTCTTTTAGGGCAGATTCTCTGTGTATAGCTGAATATGCTTCCTCAACCGTCAACAGTAAACCCATCCGAAGAAGATCTCATGTGTCACTATCAAATTCACCATTCATGGTTGCTAAAAAATAAAACAAGCGAGTGTCTTGTTGAATCCGGTTTTAGAGTTCAATGTCCTTGGAGTGCTTCATCAGGGTTGGAGATCTTCGGTCAATTTCCTTCCCAATAGCCAGGAAAAGGCCATTAAATTTCACCCGAGGATATGTCCTAGCTTTATATTATTTGCCTGGACCATAAGATTGATAATATAGAATAAATCTCTGCCGCTGACGTATGTAGCTATGATTTGATCACCCACTTCTTTCGCCATTAGCTAATCAATATAGTCATTAACCAAATCAGGTTTGATATTTTCTATGATCCAGCAAGTTATATTCATTTGCCAACCAACTTTTTGTAACTGGTATTATTTTCGAGAGGAGGCTTCGAGGTGGTATGATTAAGACGACCTTGTCCTCTGATTGTCAATTTCATCGACCCGGCCCATGTATAGTAGTTAGAATCATTGAGTTTGATGGAAAGATAAGAAGGATTCATTTTTTGGCAGATTTGGTGTGGATGGATTCTGGAGATGATGGAGGAGTTAAAATATCTGTTTTATGGGTAGCCATCCACGAAGCGAAGGCATTCCCAAAAGAAGGTTGTTGTTTCTCGTTCTCAACTATACACGTGGCGGCGATTGCTTAGGCTAGGATTAGGAGGTAGTTCTTTTTTCTAACTCTGATAATATGTTAAGAAATAAAGGTAAGGGATAATTTGGATCCAAAATGATTCTTTCGTTCATTAAAAAGGGTTTATATAGATACAACCACTCCGCGACCAGCCCCATCATAACTAAAATATAGGTCCTTACAATCATCAGGCTAAAATTGCGGGATTGGTCATCACGCAATTAATTTATTTTCATATTTTTTGCTGCTTTTGGCTAAATTTTTAGAGGTCAAAGCAATAATGATTCTAATTTTTGTTTGTAATTGGAAAATAAAACTCTTTCGCTGGTGATATATTTGGCAGTAGTGACAAGAATGATGTTAGATACTGATTATCAATCAAGAGAACAAATAATGCTTCGATCTTTTATTTGATGCCAACAAATTGTTCCAACTCATGTTAGGCCTCGTTTACTATTGTTGATAGCATGTGATTACGGTCACTTTCGCAGTTTTTAACTACCATAATCAAACGTGAAAACATGTTTACTGTGAATTTTATTACGGTAGTTATGGTCGGTCAAACTTTCGCTATCCCCGATTTTTCGGCCAAATTTTGATTACGAGCACTATGTTTTTTTTTATGAAATTTTTTTTATTGAGCGGTCGTCTTCCTCTGCCAAATTTTTGTGTTACTATGTCAATCCCTTTGAACACATTTGATTTGGAAACTTACAAACTCACTGGAAGGACAAAAAGATACAAATATCCTTAACACTTCAACAAAATTACATTGCACCCTGATATATATAATCAATCCAACTCTCCAAACGCCCAATTAGGCAAACACGTTGAAACCCGATTTCCCTCCTGACGAACTCTAGACATGATGCCTTCTCAATTTCACTTTCTCCCGACAATAACAAGGTACTTTCTGCCTATTTCTAATATTTAAGTTGCAATCGTTTATGGATCCTAGTTTTGTGATGTATTGTTCAGTTTACACTGGTTTATCGGTGAATCCTAGTTTACTAATTATGAGCCTTCTGGGTTTACGAATTGTTGGGTAACTAGGTAGACAAATTTGGGGTTCTAGGGTTATGTTTATGCTTTTGCTTGTGTTTATGCTTATGTTTGTTCTCATTATTAGAATTTTTTTTATAATGCAAATGAAGCACGGTGGATATAAGACACCAAGGGCTAACACCAGGAAGTCCAAAATGACAACAGATGCACGAATTCCATTTGTTGATGAAAATAGTCCGATGGACATCTCACAAAGTTCCCCCCTCATAGGCTCGGGTTCAGTCTCCATTTGTGCTTGGAAGGTGAACCAAATCAAATGCTGAAAGAGAGGCATATCTGTTGGATATTCAGGCAGAGTACGCGGCTACTAATGATGATGATTCTGACAAAGAACAACAGGAACAACAAGGGGAAAGCCCCACCAAAGCACCAAAATTGAAAGGTTAATAGTGCAAGTGAAGAGGAATGCAGTGGTGGCAAGCGTAAAGAAAGAAAAAAAGTCTGGCTGCAATCTAAAGAATAAGCACTCATAGAGGCTGCAAAGGAACTGGTGCAGGAAGGGATGTGCAGCCAAGGTGGTTTAAACCTAGTTTTCTGGTGATGTTTGCTGAGAGGATACTGGCTTGAGTTCGAGGGAGCACAATTCGAGTTGTTCCACATGTAAAGTCCAAAATGTACGTGTGGAAGAAGATGTATGATCTTCTGTCTGACTTCATTTGCATGAGAGTGGTATCCGATAATAAATTTGACTCCTAATTTTTTTTTTCTGTAGGCTAATCCAGACTACAAGCTACTGCGGGGTTAACGCTTTCCCTATTATGAAGAGAGGTGTAAGATGTTCAGGAAGGATAGGGCCACTGGCACCATGGCATGAGACAGTGGCGATATAGGTGCAACTAATGGTTCCAAGATCGTGGATGACGTAGATGGCATTTGTGTGAGCAAAGATGGTCAGGGAGTGTCTGAAGTTTTCCCTAGGGAGGAAAGGGAAATGCCCCGTGCCGTCACAGGGTTTACAAGATGAGAAGATGAGCTGCCATACAAGAATAAGAACATACATCTCTAGTCTCTGTGATCCACCAATTGATTTGGCTCGTAAATTGATGAATAAGCTCAGGCCCTACAAGCAGTTCAATGTCTAGACAATAACGACTATTGTGTCTCACCTCCTTGACCATGAATTTGTTCGGAAAATGTGAGAGATCCTAGAAGATGAAGTACGTGAAGAATGGCTCACGTACTTGGTGGACGAGAGCAATGAGGAAGCAACAAACAAATATCTGACACCCAAATTACACTTTGCTCTGTGGGAATTTGAAACTTGTTATGTTTGAAACTTTGTTCAAGGTGACTTTTGGTTTAGTTTTGATTTGCCTTTTGAATATATTGATGTACTCTGGCAGCTATTGTGTTTTGGCCGTGAAGACTGATTTTGTCATGCTTAATTATGTTTTGTTCGAAATACTGATATGATGTATTCAGGGCTTGATGCGTTTTCTGTGTTTGACGAGCTAATCTCCATTTTCTGCTATTCCACATGTGTTAATCTCAAATTTTCCTTGTTTACAAGTCGCGATCTGGCGCCGTATTGATATGGAGCATTTAATGCTCAAATGCACGTGAGGGCATATCTATCATTTACCATTCATTTAACTGTTCTATCTATCATAATCAAATTCAAAATAAACACACAAAATCTTAACGATTGCAATTAAAATCAAACGACAAAATGTGTTTACTAAATGTGATGATCATACTATTAACGCTCATAATCCGAATCACATGCGAGTACATAAGTCGACAGTCAAAAGTGCCTTACTTGAATGAATACATACCATACCAGAAGCTCTAAGGGCTGAACAAGACTTGATACATATCAATTTACACTGTATGAAAATGGAACCAAAAAGCAAAGGGTATGAGATTGTTGCCCAGTGTATGATCAAATATTCTCATAGCAACGATCTGTCTGCAGAAGTGCCAACTGACGGGCTACGGTACCTGGAGTTGCGTACACTCCTCGCGGGAGGCTTCCCGCAAACGCATTGGCACTCGTAGCCACAGATGTTGCCAAAGCATGAGAACAAGCCAGCTGCAGTGTCGCTATGCCTACGAGCGTGTCGGCCTGATTTCTTGTAGCTTCTCGATGAATGCCCATGATCATGATCATACATCAGCGGAAGCTCCTTTCGCCACCTCTCAAGCTTTGAACTCAGCTGTTCTGAGCCTTCGTCCAAGCTCCAACCATCCAAGACAGAGCTTTTATTGTCCTGTATCAATGGGCAAATCCTTTCTGCCATGATGGCTGCAACCTCGGATGGGGAGGGGCCCACATCTGAATCCGACCACAGTGCAGTGCATTTTCCTCCCATCACAGGCCTACCTTGTAACCCCTTCTGTGGGGCACTTGATTTTGGGATAAGCCTCTGATCAGCAACATTTATTCCATTCATCCCTCTGGCCGTTATATCATATTTTTCATCAAGCACTCTGTTTCTATCTTTGACGTTGAGTTTATTATAGCCTTTCTCGTCATCACCCTTGTTGTTTCTGCTCCCGATAGTATTCAGGTTCCTGTGAAAAATGGGCAATCCTTTTCTGAAAACAGAATCACTGAGCACAGAACTTGCCCTGCTCTTCTTCCCCTTCTGCTTATCCTTCTCCCTAAGCTCAGCCCCGCTGATAACTGAACTCGCCTTACTTTTAGCTCTTGTTCCTTTAATCTCCTCCACAGATTGATAGATACCAATGATCGAACTCCCTTTATCATCGGCCCCCATTTCGGCCACAGCAACGAGTGAGCTGTTTGGTGTCAGAAGATCAAATGCTTTGCGGTCGCTATGTTCGCTTCTTGATCTTCGTATGATTGGCATAGACTTTGCATCCTGATTGTTGTTCTTATCCTCGTTGCTCTGTTTTTCTTTAGCCCTTATTTTCTCGAGTGTCGTTGTATCCTGCATGAGATCGTGATATCCAACGGCTGACGCGCTCAGTTGACGATATAAGGGCATGCTTCTCATGGAGCCGTTGAGTAAGGTCACGCCAATGTTGAGGATTCCTTGTGGACGACCAGATGGCCGACGAACCTGAATCAAATTAAACGAAGACAAAACGATAAATAGGAGCATTCCGCCGAACATTTATCGGACAATACCTTTTTTTGTTGGTTGAAATGAAAAACAACAATATACTTACATAATGAATACATAATTATATATCATGAGCAGTAAAATTGAATTGAATCACTGACCTGAAGAGCAAAGAATCGCATGCCCATACGTCTGCTGCCGTGTCTCTCCGCCCACACCGGCGGAGAGATCAGATTCCCAACGAAGACGTGCACGGATCCGACGATGACATCTCGGAACCAATGCTCGGCGAATATTTCGATCATGACGGCGGCGGTATCCTTCCTCAGAAATTCCTCATCTACCTTGTAAACGAATTTGTCATTCCACGTCGGATTGTTGCTCCCATCGGGATCCACTGACGACGACAGCTTCCGGTTGGGATGCACCCATGCAGTGGCGTACGTGCGCATCTTCCTTGAAACAAGCTCCAGATCCTGCGCCGAGATCACATTTATTTCGAGGAGCTGGAATGGCCTTAATCGATGCGCCATTTTCTCGTCGAATTTTGACTTCGTTTGAAGAAAATGGCGGGACAAAGGGGGTGGTTGCGTTTGGGGATAAGACAATGAGATGATGAGACGGTCATTCCGCCATCCAGACGGCCGTTGATTGTGGTGGTGGCAGCGGCCGCCGGGAAATACGAGGAAGATAAAAGATATTGGAAGAGGCGAATATGAGCCCCTTCCTACAATACAACAAATGAAAGAACATTGTTGGAACTAGTTTTTGATTTGGTCAATTTGTTTAGGGGTATATGTGGGCTTTTCCAAAAATAGCATGCCATTGGAAATTTGGGGTGATAGAAATGCGAATTTTTTTCAAAGTCGTCCAATTACAGGAAATGAACAATAACGGTATTAGACTTGGGTGGTGTGTTGAGAATTAGATGATGTGTGCCCTTAAAGTCCACATGAAGATATGACAAAGAAAATGGCAAAAAAGGCAAATAAAGATGACAAAAATGTCACCCACAAATTCATCACCTTGTGAAATTTCTTTGACTTAGAGAAGTAAAAAAAAAGCATGCAGATAATATCAAGAAATGTGTCATTTTATAACATGTATTAGAGGAAATTTGTAAGAAAGTCATATCAATTAATGAAAGTTCAGACTTCTCATACTTTTCATTTTTTTTCTCATATTCTTCATCATACTTCTAAAGAAGAGAACTCCCTATATATTTTTCGTTTAATATGGTATCAGAGCATGTATAGAGTCTGCTTCATCATCTACCTTGAGTAGATCTCCCTAGTGAAAACAAGCTGTGAGTCGTGGGGAAGGAGAAAGTTGGTGATCTTACAATTTCCCGATCTGAAATCCAGGAATATCTATTCCAACAGTGTGCACAATACATACAATCTCAGACGGAGAGTAAATCCAAAGGAGAGACGAAATTGGACGGCAACAACTACATTATTTGGGACAGGATGATGGACTTAGCCATCATCGGCAAAGACCGTCTGGACTATATTACCGGTGATGCAATAGAACCAATTAAGGAGGGTCCAAAATACTAAGAATGGCGAAAAATGGACACCAGGTGTTTCAATGGATAACTTGATCCATTGATAAAAAGCTCATGAACTAGTTCATCTATTATCCAAACTCTTTCGAGTTTTGTCAAATTCTCTCGTGGACCTTCAATTCCGGCAGCGAGAACTCTCTGCAGATCTTTGATCTGGTGACTAAAGTGGATCGAATCTTACAAGGGTCTCTACAGTTAGAGTACTACTCAAGGCGCAATTCACTATGGACAAAAATTGATAAGAGGCAAGTAAATTCTATGAGATGCATAAAGGATATCAGCAAGCATAATCAGATTCAGATGGAACACCGACTATTCAAGTTTCTTGCCGGGCTCAATATAGAATATGAAGCTATTACCGGGGACATATTGAAGGAATCATCGTTGCCCTCTGTTGAAGATGAATATGCGACGGTTCGATGGGAAGCCTTCACCAACAACTTCTCGATCATGTCCATCGTCCCTACCAAGCCGACTACCTCCCCTCCCCCAATACAGCCCTGGAGGATGCTATGTTTCGCAAGGTGGCCTCATGAGTCGTTCCAAATAGAAGATTGTAAATGAAAACCCCAAATGCCCACCAATCCATGCCGTTCTCGTGGCTGCTCGGACAGAGAAGCTCCGGTGAGAGGTATTCGTGGGTTCCCAGTTTTCACAAATAATTTCGAAAACACCATCATCGAACTCTCAGAGTGGAAGCAGAGGTTAAAATTGGAAAATTGAGTAGGAAATGTGTAAGACAATTGAGATGGACAGACTTAAGAATCAAACAATTGAAGAAGAGAGATACAGTAACCAAATGTGGTCTTATATGGAATAAAGACTACGAGAACCGAAGATTTCAAGAAAGGGGATGAGGAAAATGGGGAAAAGGTTCGTTAAGGGAGAAGGCATCGTTTTTTGCATTGTTCTAGAGTGCGGCCGCTTAGGCGACAGTGGCCACACTCTAAAAAATGCCCTGCCTTAGGGTGGGGCGGCCGGCCAGGACGCCAGCCCAGGTGCCCTGAGCGGCCATCGAATTTTCCTTCTAAAAAACAAAATATATTTTTTTTCAAAAAATTTTTTTAAAAAAAAATACTGGTTTTGCCTAGGCGGCAGGGTGACCTGGGCGCTGGGCGGGCCGAAAATGCCACAAGTTCGTTCAGCGCTTTCTCGAACACTAGCTTTAAGACGATTTTTTCAATGAAAAAACCTATGTTCGAGAAGGCGATCGCCTAGCCCGTCTAGACGCCGCCTAAGTGCTGGGTGATCGCCATCTGCCTTGCTCGAATGCCGCCTAAGCAACTTCTTAGGGCGCCTGAGCGGGCACCTAGGCACTAAGTGGACCCTATCCGCTCAGGAACCGCCCAACAATTTCTCGAACACAGAAAGAAATATGCTTAGAAAAAGACAACTGCGAGGATGGATGTGTGGGAAGAGATGAACTAATGCAAAAGGGAAATGTTAGGGATGGTGTGGTTTCCATGAAAATCAAAAAATTTGTTGCAAATGCAAATTCATCTCTCCTCTCTAAATTCACATACGAGCATACACCCAGCTACACCCCATCTATCTTTACCATCTCTTTTAATCGCATTAGTAATTTTTTATTTTGATGACAATGACTCCATGATGGATTAATCTTTAGGACTTGGTCTCCAGACGACTTCCGAACACAAATGGAAGCCAATTCTGTCACTTTTGCACCAATTCTGTCACTAGATGGCAAGTGTACTATATTTTGGAAGAGTATGCAGAGGGATGAAAATTGTCAGGAGACCTCGCAGTGTTCAAACTAACAATACTGATAGACTGATTTATCGTATGAAAACCACCAGTCTCCCTCTTCATACATGTAGGCGTATTGATGGCCTCATTCGGAAGTTTCTTTGGGGAGGAATGCTCGATGAAAGAACCTCTTCACTCATCAAGTGGGAAGTTGTTTGCTCACCAAAAGATCGATATGACCATGGCGTTGATCATTAAACTGGTCTGAGAGCTCCTTTTTGGAGACAATAAGCTATGGATAGCTATGCTTGAAGCAAAATACAATTTCACTAGAAGTGGCCTCCTTAATGTTACACTTGTAATCAATGGATCACATATAAACATCTAGAGCTGGTCCGGGGTTGTTTTGGATATTCCATCAGCAATGGAGAATCAATCGAATTTCGGCAGGATAGATGGATGTCCCTCAATCAGCCATTGTATCCTTTCTCTTTGGTTTCATTATCCGACATTAATATAAATTCCATTGTTGCTAGCTTTGTGACTGTTTCAGTTATCACCAAATTGAATAACTGCCTACCTAACGCGAACATTGAAGCAATCACCACCACTGTTCCACTATGTCATGAGGGTGGCCCAGATAAACTACGCTGGAAATGGACTGCACAAGGGAAGTATTCTAATTCATCAACTTGTGCATTCCGATTCTTTTTGGCCTCCTAAAGACACACTTAGGCATACAATATGGAAACTAAAGATACAAGAAAACATTAAGCTATTCTTATAGAAAGTTGCAAGGAACATCATATTGATTAATTCGGAACGCGTGAAAGGGATTTCACCTCTAACTCATCCTTCCACCTCTGTGCCAAATGCAAAACTCTTTTGCATATCCTTCGAGATTGTATCATGCCAGGCCAATCCGGTCATCCCTAGCATTTATACTACCAGATACTTTCTGGGATTCTATTGAGTGTCATGATTGTTTTCTATAAATCTAACTACAGTCAACGTTAGCTCCGATTGGACTATCTATTTTACAATGACATGCTAGGTATTGTGGACGAGCGTGAATGAGTAAATATTCCAAGGGAAACCTACAGCTAGGACTAAACTCACCCACAAGGTTACAACAATTGTACAGGCCACAAAATGGGCATTTACCCTCGACAACATCTCTCACATCACTTATAACATCCCGCAGTCCACTGGGTACCAGCGAACATGTATTTAGCTGCTACCATATTTAGTGATGCTATGGTCTCATAAGCCAACCATCTAGCAGCTATAACAAGTGCTTTTGTTGAGACATCCAATAGCTAGTTACTGGGATTCAAAGTCTTCCTTGGCAGTTGTCCCCCCTTAACTGTGGAGTTATGGGGGATATGACATGGCTTAATTATGGCTCTACACATGGTTTCCCTAGTTTTAAGGTTTTCTCTGACAATAACGAGGCATTGCAGCTCATCAACTCCATCAGAGCTGAGAAGTCCATGGTCCTAGTATGGCTAATTCATAAACCTTGCTGAACAATTCACATAGATCTAGTTTAGTTATGTTGCGCGCAAGGATAACATGATGGCAAACTCTCTGGCCAAAGATGCTCTCTCTTGCTCTACCCTTGGCCGAATATTGCTAAGTTTCCAATCTTCTAGGCAGACGTCGATGATGCTCCCATGAATCAAGGGGATGAAAGTTCCCTAACGCAAGAGTGTCGAACTTTAGAAACTGCTTTATGAGGGAAATTGAAGACGGTATCGTGTACCTCCATAGCAGTGGATCCCACGAATCCATTTCTCACCAATCAATGGGTTTTGAGCCTGTTAGGAAGACCTATCTTGCTTGCTTCCTACCAGCCTTGTAACAAAAAAAAGATCCCAGGTAAATGCAGTTTTTTGTAGATAAAACATAGTTACATGTAGGATTTTTATTCTCTAAAATGTGCTGCCTACATTTCCAATGGTGCCGTTTAGCCTGCCACCTGGTTACATGTTTGAATCTTAGTGGACAATAAAGACTTTTTTTATATGTAAAAAGTTTTATTGCACTTTAATATACAATATAGTAGTGTATAAAAGAGTTTCATTTTCGTGCAAAATAGGCCTCTAATTTACAATCGATTCAATTTAGCCCATCAAGAGTTGCTAATTAATAGCAAACCCTTATATAGAGTCATGTCTCATTCACACGGGCTTAATAAACTCCGAACTCCCCAAATTGTCTTCGCATCTTTTTCATTCACACATTTCATTCGTTTATTTTTGCCTTATCTCAGCATAGACACCCATTCGGTTCCCTGCACCAGTTGGAGAATCCGACTGCAATGCCCACTTTCTTCCGTGCACGAAAATGGGGACAAGAGTAGAGTTGCATCTTCTCCAAAGAATCATCAACCTCAGCCTCCAAATTTTCAAAAACAAATTCGATTTCATGCAATCCATAACTGCCATACACCTAATTGCCAAATTGTATTACAGGTTCTCATCGTCCATGGAAGGGAAATTCACTGCATATGCTCAGTGAGGCTGAAGCTCGCATTAGAAGATAATACCGTAAGATGCAACCAGCCTACCCATCAATGTACCCCTAGTCCCTTTATGTATGTCGACTATTCAAGTAATTCACTAACATTACAACAACTGCAACATTAGCCTCTACATGAGTGTCATCTTCAACAACTCTTTCTTCTTCAAAATTCCAAACAACTTCCCTCCTGCAGATGGCTCAGCCTTGATTCTCCTTCTCGGTCCTGAAGAAGTGCTTGGTGGATCACTCTTGCCCATTTGGTAACGTCCTCTTCATTAGCAATCTGGTCAGGCGGCTTTGCTGCTTGTCCTTCAGTAAGCTTGTATAACCTGTAGCAAATACAATATATACCTTGGCAACCTCTTATCCATCATGAAATGGTTATCCTGGATCGGCTTCAAGCCAGAACAAGTTGAAGCTCTGAAGGAGCTGTCGCTACCTGGGGCAAACCGGACATTGAAACCTTGCCAACTTGAACACCTCTTGTATAAGAACTTGCACACCTCCAATCACCGCATTTGCTGTGGTTGGAACTCAAATCTGAAACTACACCTGCATTTCTAAATCTCCAACAAATAACTATAAGGGTTAGTCGGAAAAGAAAAGACAATGCTTTACCTCCTTTACCACTCTTCTAGTTTCTAAGCCGAGCTGACAGATCTAGAGTTGTACCTATGACCCCTAGTTGTTGCTTGAATACTCCCCAAAATTCTATTGCTAGTTGGCTAGCAGAAAAGTGGTGATTTAAGGATTCAGAATGGGGATGAGCATGACAGCAGCAACACTTAGAGATCTAGATGACTCCCCTCTTTTGCAGACTTTCATCCACAGGAACTATATCATGCATGATTCTCCACATATGAAAAACTGATCTTACCTGGAATGTTTATATCCCAGATTGATTGAACCTTACTTTGTCGTGGGCTCCTATGCTAGAGGAAAGACCAAGCTGAGTTACTAGTGAACAAATCGTTTGAAGCTACCTCCAACAATTGAGTGTCCCTCCGTGGGAATAGTTCTAACTCTTGAATCTAAATCCTAATTTGTTCATGTGTGGGGAGAAGAGAGTAAAGTAATCCTACATTCCAGTTGAAATCTAGGATTAGGTCATAGGAACTCCTCCTACCCGCTTATCCCATCAGACACTAATCTTACCTCACCTATCCTCCATCTGGTGTTTTCTAGCATGATATCCTGCACTAAAAGTAACCTTTTCCAAAAATGAGAAGAGTGTGATAGTGGGTCTACTTTAGCAGGGACTTTTTGATGATAGTATTTGTGTCTAATGAACACTGCCCAGAGAGAATCCTGCTCTCTGAACTTCCACCACAGCTTCATGCTAAAAGCTGTGACAGGGTCTTTTAGTTTTCAAATCCCTAGCCTACCTTCCTGGGTAGGAAATTTTGTTCCAGTTTTCCAATGAAGTTTTTTCCTACCCTCTTCCCAACCCTACAGAAAGTCACCCATCATACCATCTAGGATGTTTAGAACATAATTACTCGGTTGCAAAGACATCAAAATGCATAGGAGGTTAGTGACAACATGCCTAACTAAAATTATTTTGCCCCCGTCGGACAAATACTACGATTTCCAACCTTCTAATCTAGGCTGAATTTTGGATATGAGAGGATAGAAAAGCTCTATTTGTTTCCTACCTTGGTAAAGGGGACACCCTAGGTAGGTCACCGGTAACTGACTCCTAAGGAATCCTGTCAGTTTTTAAATACTCCAAACACGATTGCTTACAGCTTTGGAAGATATGATGAAGCTACTCTTTCTTACATTTATAAGTTTCCCCGAGCAGCTCTCATATGCATTGAGGAATCGAAGAACTGCTCGAAGATCCCTTCTAGAACCTCTTGTGAATATTAATATATCATCTGCAAAGGAAAGATGGGAGATACTTTGGCAAGCATGAGGGACTTTATATGATGTAAAGGATATTGGGATGAAAGATGATTTTGATTCCTACATAACACCTTTGCTGCGATAATGAACAAGGATGGTGAAATAGGATCACCTTGCCTTAGTCCTTGAGTGGATTTAAAATACCCATGAACTTGGCCCTTAAAAACCACTAAAAACAAGCAAGATGATATTATTTTCCAGATCATATCTATGAAAGTCACACTATAACCGACGCATGAAGGACATTTATCAAGAAGACCCAAGAGACTCTATCAAATGCTTTAGCCATATCTAACTTAAGTGCAAGATTGTAACCTACTTGTTTTTTTATCCAAATAATGGACCATTTCTTGACCAAGGAGAATATTATCAGTGATGGACCTACCCTTAACAAATCCACTCTGCTGGGGAGAAATGATAACAAGAAGAATAGGAGCTAGTCTTAAGGATAACAGTTTAGTTATTATCTTTCTAAGGAAGTTACATAGACTAATTGGCCTAAAATCTGAACAATTTTTTGGATTGTCAACCTTAGGAATGACATTGATGAGATTGCTAGAAATTGAACCTGTTAAATCTTTCCCAGCAAAGAAGGAAAGGACAGCTGCTAGCAGATCATTTTTTATGATCTCCTAACAATGTTTGTAGAAGTGCCAAGTGATACCATCTGGGCCAGATGCACTATCACTATCTAAAGAAAAGGCGACTAGCTTGATTTCATCTAAATCTGGCCATTTAATAAGGGAATTAGTCATATCTGTATCTATCAACTTAGGAATATTATTTAATAAGGTGGGATTAACTTGAGTCACAGTAGCAGTAAGTTGTTCTGAAAAATGTTTAACTAAGACACCAGGCACATCTTTTTTCTCCACTCTAAATCCTAAATGATTCCTAAGGGATGACATGACAACTTTTAGTCTTTGGTTTTTAACTTCCCTATGGAAGAAAGAGGTGTTTTTATCACCAACTTTCAACCATTTAATGCGAGACTTTTGTTTCCAGAGCATCTCTTCAGCCAATAATGATTGCTTAAGTCCAGCTTGTGCTTTCATTAATGTTGTTCTATCCTCTTCTGGTTAGTGTTATCAAATATAGCTTCCAGACGAGTTAGAGCGCCCTCTGCATCCCTTACATTCTGAAGCACATTGCCATATGTGGATTTATTCCATTTTCTTAATTCATTTCTAAGTCTTTTAAGCTTGAATGTAAAGGAGGAGATTGGGGAACGAGTAGGGATAGGAGTTTGCCAATTATTTTCCACCAAAGAGATGAATTCCGGATGCAAAATCCAGAAATCTTGAAATTGATCAGAACAGAGACGGTTGAGCCGTGTAACTGTGACATTTGTAGCTCTTAAAACCCAAGATTCGGAGATTAAGAAACAATCTAATCTTTTGAGTATTTTATCTCTACCCACTCTGTTATTGCTCCATGTATATGTATTATCCCTATAGCCAAAGTCTGTTAACTTACATTCGGCTAGTGTGTCTATAAAGTCAGCTACATTGTCTAAGTTGATGGGTCTACCCACTGAATTTTTGAGTCGAGAAAGAGCAACATTAAAGTCCCCCTAGGATAAGCGGGAATGAGATTGAGCTACACACAAGTTTCATGTCATTCCATAGGAGGATGCGTTCTAAATGTGTGCATTTAGCATACACCCCCTATGTAGCATGCTTGATTGGATGATTTTTTAATGGCTGGATTACTAAGAGCTGACTGGGTCGAAATGAAAATTACAAAAAATGTAGTCTTTGTAGAAAAACCATATGGAACCAGCTAGATTGGAGAGACCTCCTGCAAATTTTAATTTCGTAACTATGGGAACCATTTTGTGTATACCTATTTTCGGTTCACTAATTATTTAAACATCTATGTTATGGAGCCTAATCAGTTTTTTTAGTCTAGCTAAGAACGAAGGATTTCCTAATCCTCTGATATTCCAGTAAAGTAAATTACTCATTTCTTTCTCGTCTTCTTAGTTTTTTTTTTATTTTGCACTGTATCCTTTGATGATCGTAGGGACAGGTTCTGGGGAGTCTTATTCATCTGAAGAGGACTCTTCCTCAGAAGATTTCCAGAAGCCAAAACGGCCCTGAATAGGGGATCATGCTGGCAGAATAGCGGGAGATACTCATGGTCTGGCTACCTGGTGTATAGATTACTCATACGTGAAATGATAAAATGTACCTCATTTTTGCACCTCAAACACACTTCTCTCTGATAACATTAAAAATGAAGCCCACACAAGCACACACACATACTAATGTGTGTGTGTTGTTGTGCTTATGGGGTGTGTTTGAGGTGAATAAATGAGGTGTGCCATAGGGGCCCTCTTGCTCATACTCCTTGTCCAATTCTCGTATGAGGGAGTGAACTAACTGTCTAGGATTTGATGCTAACATAGGGGATGGAGAAGGAGTATCAATGATCTCGAGCTGTAGGGATTGGGATGAAAGTGATGGAGATCTAACTACTGAGCTGTAAGATACCTTCAGCCTGGGCTGAGATGAAGGATTGGATGGGGCTAGCGGAAGTACTGGAACTATTCCCAACGAACTATCCTGACTTAGAGGGCAGATTTGTTCTACACCAACCCCTGGATATCCCAAGCCAACAGAAGGATAAGATACAACCGAATTATATTTAGCAACATGCATATCAGTCACCTTGGGGGAAGGGGTGAGCGGAACAGGCAATAAAATAGAACATTTTCCCGATGAAACTAAGTAGCAGGCTATAAAGTATTTACTAGCCATTGTTAGCAACAGGAGAAATGGCTCCCAGGTTATTTATTAGTTCTCCTATGCACCGCCTCTAATTGATTATTATTATTAGCTAATTCATCTGAGGAAATCTATAAGATCACTATTAGCTCCCAGGTTATTTATGTCCACTTGTTCTAAATTCATATCTTCTTCCGAGATTGCTAGTAGGGCAAATGAGTTTTGATTATCTAATTGAAAAGCTGGTTGAGCGTGATTCTATTTTCTTTTGGCTTCACTATGTTTTGATTTTAAAACCGTAAATCCTGATTGCTAGGCAGTAACAAGAGAGGTAGATAAATTAGTGGGTACCATAAATGTCGAATACCTAGCACCTGCACATCAGAAATATCTATTCCAGGGGGGGACTATAGAACTACTTACAGAGGCATTCTGAACAACAACAAGAAATGTATTACCAACTTTATCAACTGAATGACAAACCTTATAAAAATCAGTATTTTTCTTAACCATATTGTGAGGGCTAGGGGGCTTATCTGTGCCCAGAGATACACCCGATTTTCGAAGAAGAAAGCTCCACTCAAGTGAATTGATATTGATGCTTTCTGTTGTGATTTTGGGACATGACCCATTATATGACTAACCATAATATGTGTCTTACTTGTTTAAATCACCCGTGCACGTTTCAAACATACATATAAGCCGGATGATGTTAAAATTAATCAAGTCTAAGCATATATGCTTAAATAACTTGTTGAATTGTCAATCGGGCTATGTTTTTTCGTAGTTTGGAGGTTAAAATTCATTTACGGGGAATCTTGCCTATCTGACTACAACCTTCGGATTTTTTGGTTTGCTACTTCGGGTTGTGCTTGTGAGTTAAATTCTGGGCTTAGATGCGATTCTGGGCCGGTTATTATTTTTTCTTTGCAGCCCAATGTCACCTACTTATCTTCTTTTCTGCTCTGGGCCATTCACCTTTTTTGCAGCCCAATTCCACTTATATTTCTCCCTGGTTTGTTGGCCTATGATATATATTCCTCCGTTAGGTTTTTTCATCTCCAACTTTCACTACTTCGTTGTAACACTCTCGACTGCACGTTTTCTCTCTTACGTAACCCTTGTTCGAATCCTACACTTTTCACCCAAAATTCATCTCTGATTATCAGCTTCTTGCTGAATCTAAGTTCAGATTTGGACTCCTCGCTTCATTCCTATTGTTTTGATCCGAAGATCTCTCGGTTTTTAGTTGTTTGGCATAGATTCCCCAAAATCAGAAACTGACGGCTTTAGTTCTTGCTTGGTTTTCCACAAGTTTTGTACTGATCTTTGATAGATATGGCCTCACCTTACGACGATTCTGCATTTACAGGAGTTCCTTGTGTTATTTTTCGAATTTCAATGTTTGGTTATTTTCTAAAAACCATATACTAACTTTGAAGTTTCTGTTTCAGATTTGAAACAAAGATTTGAACGGCCACACAGTGATATCAGAGCCCATTTGAAGGCTCAGATCTGTTCTGAAACTTCTTGCATGTTACAATTTTGGTGAAAAACTCATTGTGCATGTGTAGATCTGAAACCTTACTGTGATTATAGTGTTTGATTGTTTTAGATCTGCCTCTATTAGTTACAATTTTTCAGATTCTGTCAGAGATACTAACTGTTGAATCTGATTGCGCATGTTTCGGTCCATCAAAGCATAGATCTACACTTACTGTTTAGCTCTTGTCGAAATTCTAAGACTAAATTGCTATTGCTTTTGATCACTATTACTGAATCTGTGATTCTGCTTGGTATAGTGGAAGTCTTGCAACATATACTCCTATGCTCTCTATTCGGAAAAATATTTGCACATTGCATGTGGTATAGTGATTTGTCTTCTCTGAAAGATAGCCAAATTTGCATGCACTAACAAGGTGAAACTGTTATAAATCTGACGCCTTGTCTGATTACATTAGTTGGATTTGTGGAAAATTGGTGTCGTTGTGGTTTAAATGTTTTTTAAACCTAACTAAAGTGTTGTTTCTGGTTGTAAGAAACTTAGCTGATCTTTAGCAAATACCATCTGTCTTCCGTTGCACATATTCTGAGCATTAGAATTGTATGCTTTAAGTGGTTTTAAAGCATTTGTGATTTTCTGCATCTTTGGCTAATTGTCAAGCATCTCTTTGTTTTCAAAGTTTAGACGAAATCTGAGTCACTGCTTGATATTGTTTGATCCGTGAGTTTTTTTAACTATCTGCCATATTATTTGCTATTTGTGGTACTGTCAGCTTACTTGAGAAGGAGGAGACAGGAAAAGAAAACAAGAGAAAGAAAACAAACCCGAATAAGGGAAAAAGGAAAAACAGGGAAGGTATTAAAATAAACAGACATCAGAACTGTCATAAAATAAGAAAGGAGTGAGGCCTATACACACGGCCTCGAGTAAACATCATGTTATCCTTTTCCTATACATTATGTGGGCCTGTAAGCCAGATGTGGGCCTGTGAGCCTGAGGTATTTATTTACCGCTTTGTGCACACATTAGCACCACGATTTGAGAGGCATTTAGCCTATATTTGTTACTGCTTTGTGCCTGTGAGCACTTATCTGTTACTGCTTTCAAGGTTATTTTTATTTGAGTGATTTTAAGGGTCTTAGAGAGGAGCCTTTTGAAGAGGACCCTGGAGGACCTCTATGGAACATCTCGTACTTGCGAGTAGAGTCTATAATTAGATTGGCCTGGATACTGACAGTTTTACTAAATTGAGTGGACTCTTGAAAAAGAGTTTTGAGGCTTAAAGATAGTCTAATTAGAACGTGAAACTGTTTGCTCATCTGAGTAAGTGTTTGCTTACTGTCCCGTGACCTATCTACTCTCAGCTGATACTATCTGATCTGTGCATTGACTGCTGTTTGTTTGAGAAAATGTAAGCATGTCAACAAGAATAGAAATAACCTTGTTTGATGGGAAGGGTGACTTCACTAGTTAGGCTAGGCGCATGAAAGCTGTTCTGTCTCACTATAAGGTGCATTATGCATTAAAAAACGTTAAGGATTGGCTAGAAAGTGTTACGTCTAAGGTAGATGAAGTAAAAGAAGAGGCTTTAAACTTGCTGATTTTAAACTTGTCAGATACTGTCATTTACAAGTTAGATGAATCTGAAGATCATTTAGATATCTGGAATAAACTACATACCTTGTATGCTTCTAAAGATCATGCGAAGCTATTTTTGGTTTAGGGTCCTATATTTTCATATCAGATGTAGTCAGAAAAATCAATTGATGAAAACCTTGATGAATTTTTCAAGTTGACACAACTACTTAAAGGGACTGAGCATGATATAGATGAAAATTAACTAGCTATGATTTTATTAAATTCTGCCAGTGAAGATTTATTGATTGTGAAGAATGCATTACAATATTCGGGTTCTTTCCATAAATTGGAAGTACTAATAAGTGGGTTAAAGGCTAAGGAAATAGAATTAAAAAAATGCGAAACGTGCCTCAAATGTGTTGTTTGCCAAAAGTGATGTGATGAGCTAAAATCATATCATATTTTAAGCTCATTAAGCTAGACATTCATGCTAGTAATTCGAACATTATATTAGTTTTGCACTTGATTTTCCCTCCAATTCATGTATTATAGGTACAATACAACATTTGGTGTTGTGTACATGGATTTCGAGTCCTT
>JAOYMZ010006659.1:0-22575 GCA_025802335.1 Pinguicula primuliflora | reverse complement strand
CAATTTTTAAAGGAGAAAAGCTAAAAGATCCAACCTTGCCAAACGAGCTCACCCGGAGTGGCAAAAGGATGATCTTTCAGCCATATTCAATTGAATATCGGGAGTATTGAAGGTTGCGGCCTTGCCAGCGTCCGCTTCCGTCCAGAGGCCACCGGAATCGTAGGCCTCGGTAATCGGGTCTGGGAGAGAATTGAAAACTTTAGGCGGCAACCGAATTCGGAGATGTTATATTGAAAGAAAGGTCTTTAACAACATTTATGTGGATAAAAATTGATTGTGCATCTATGAGTAATCTTCCTGTATCCGACATTTGTATACCCAACAACTCCTTATATATCAAATAACGATCTTGACTATCTGATTTAAGATCTTACAGCTGCAATTAAATCATATTTTTAAATTAGAAAAAACTCCTGCAATTAAACCATATTTTTAAATTAGAGAAAGGTTAATGCGTTCGATTTGCTCAGGATTGACGAATGCCATTTCTCAAAAATAGACGACGGCACTTCAACAAAATTGGTCATGTCTTCACTCAGACCACTGGACGAAAAATGGTGTTATACCTATTTTTGATTAAAAATGATTTAATCCCTTTTTTAAATTTTATAACTTTAAACTTGAATTTTTTGGTAATAGATCCATTTCCAAGTAATAAAATTCAAGCTAAAAATCAATATAAGTAGATATTAATAACCAAATCAAACCAAACATACTCAGTAAATCTCGCCCTTAGGCAGGGTCTGGGGAGGGTAGAATGTACGCAATCATACCCCCACCCGTTAATAGGATGAGAAGATTATTTCTACGGAGATCCCCAACTCGAAAAAAAAAACTAATAATAGAATAAAAGAATAATAAATAAAATAAGAAATAATAATATTAAAAAAGAGAAGCAAATATGACTAAACATAAACTACTTACCCCACCAGGCGCTACATATATACCGAAATAGCTAAATGCCTACATAATTAACGAACAAATTAAATAACTGTCTCCTACTCTTAATAGATGAAAATAATTAGATGCAACATATACACTAGTATGTCCCACTTATTTCTATCAGCCTAGAGGTCAATAACCAAATAACAACTCTGTAGAGTCTTATGTTTCTTTAACCGTAATATAACGTCTCCAACTCGTCCTATCAGAGGTCATGTTCTCGGAGAGGTTTAATCCTATTAAATCTAACCAAATCTGCTCGTCCTATGTCCTCTTAGGTCTCCCCCGCCCTCGTCGCCCTTCGACATGTAAACTTTCGACTCTTCTAACTAGCTCGTCCAATCTCCTTCTGCGTACATGTTCAAATCATCGTAACCTTCTATCCCTCAGTTTGTCACTTATAGAGGCGACATCTAGTGTATCTCTAAAAACCCAATTTAGCATCTTGTCTAATCCCGTGCAACCACACATCCACCTCAACATCCGCATCTCTGCCACCCCAAATTTTTGCACATGTGAAAAACTCATAGCCCAACACTCTGACTCGTAGAGCATCGCCGGTCATATAACCGTTCTATAAAAATTTTCCTGTAACTTGAGTGGGACTTTGTTATCGCATAACACTCCAATAGCCGACCGCTATTTCATCCATCCGACCTTGAGGCAATGGATAACGTCGCCTTCCACACATCCATCCTTTTGTATAATGGATCCTAGATATTTGAAACTATCTTTCTGTTGGAGGGTCTGGTTCGCAATCACAACTTCCATTCTACTTTTCCCTATTTCGTTGGCCAAATTACATGCCATATACTCCATATTCGAGCGACTCAATCGGAGACCCTTGGCCTCTAAAGTCTCTCTCCAATGCTCCAACTTAGCATTGGTCTCCTCTTTCGTCTCAGTCACTAAGACAGTATCGTCCGCAAGCAACATACAACATGATACTTTATCCTGTAGATCCTTAGAGAGTACATCTATAATTACTGCAAAAAGAACGGGCTCAGTGCCGACCCTTGATGTAATCCTATATTCACTGAAAAATACCTTGTTTCTTCCACTAGGGTCCACACACAAGTTTTCGCACCCTCATACAGATCTTGTATAGCCCTCACATACATTCATGAGACCTTTTTAATTTCTAAACATTCCCAAATAACCTCTCGTGGTATAGTGTCATATGCCTTCCCAAGGTCTATAAAGACCATATGGAGATTCCGGTTACGTGCTCGGTATTTTTCCATTAGTCGTCTGAGGAGATGGATTGCTTCTATCGTCGATCTCTCTGGCATAAAACCAAATTGGTTCTCCTTCACTTGCACTTCTCTATGTAATCTAAGTTCAATAAATCTCTATCACAATTTCATAGTGTGACTTAGGAGTTTAATACACCGATAATTTGCACATTGTTGCACATTCCCATTGTTCTTATAGAGTGGAACTACTATGCTACTTCGCTACTCCTCTGACATCTTTCTTGTCGTCAGGATAATATTAAAAAGGGTCGTTAGCCACTTAACTCCTATGCCTCCTAAACACTTCCACACTTCAATTGTTATGTTGTCTGACCCTACTGCTTTCACACCTCTCATCTTACTAAGGGCTCCCTTCACCTCCTCCGTCGATATCTGTCTAATCACACACTGATTTATCGGTCGGTGCATCTCCCTATTCCCTATACAGCTACTATATTCACGGATCTCATTAAACAATCTACTAAAGTATTGTTCTCACCTCTCTCTTATATCTCCTTCGAGAAAAAGAATCTTCCTTCCTCATTCTTGATAAATTTAATAATATCAATATCTCTACTCTTCTGAGCTCGTGTTTTTGCAAGCTTGTTTATATCTTGCGCCCTTTCCTTGGTATCCAATCTCGTATACATACCCTCATAGGCTTTACTTTTAACTTCTGCCATTGCCCTTTTTGCTTCAATCCTTACCTGACGGTACGCTTCTTTTCGTTGCGTCCTCTCCTCATCTCCATTTGCTACCATAAGTAAGTAGATATTAATAGAAATAATAAAATTTCTTTCACTATGAAAATATTATTGTTCTAATCGCTTCAAATATCTTTTATAATGGTTTTCGAAGGTTTGTGTAGAGACAATTTCGGGATTTAAGTTATAAAAATTGGCATTTTAAATATATTTTGTCAGGAATTTACTTTTTAACGACAAAACAGTTATAACTAAAAATCGCGATATGTTCTAAAATCGTTTTGACACAATGATGTCAGAATTGCTTTCATATTTTTATTTTGACTACCAGAAGTTAAAAAAATTGCATTTAGAATTTAGGATTTAGCGTACTGATCAGTAACTATAGTTTTGGCATTATTTTTTTGATTCTTCAATAATTTTCTTAGTTATCTTTTGCTATATTTTATTTTTTTCTTATAATATGATTGTAATACAAGATAACAAAATCTCTAAAATTATATTTTATTTCTTTTTTATATAGTATTGTATATTATTTAACTATTATTAATTATTAGTATATTTATATGTATACGAAATTGAGGATTGTGACCCCTTTCGTAAATCCTGCCACCGCCACTGATTACAAGAGTGACTTAAAATGACTTAAATAACTTATTAATGTGAACCGTCAGATTGCATTAGAAATGACCACAATAATTAATTATTAAACACACCAACATTCAACTAAGAATTTATCTCTTACACAATATCTCGAATATTTTCCAATCTATATATATTGAAGAAAAAATCTCTTTTCCTTATGGTTATAGGGAAAAGAATGGAATCAATCGCCAATTTCTCACAAATGATCCAAAATGATGTTGAACTGATCAAAAATCGGATTGCAATTGCATCAATGATTGGAAAATATATTTTCTCATAATCATTCCTAAGTTTTGGGAGAAGCCTTGTGCAATAAGGTGAGCTTTATTCTGCTCAATTTTATTTCGTTTGTTCTTTTTCGAACAAGTATCCACTTGTACCCAACAGGTTCAACACCATTGGGTGTTTGAATAATGGGTCCAAAGACCTTGCATTTTTCGAGTGAGCTCAACTCTGATTTTATTACTTCTTTCCACTTTGGCCAATCATCTCGACGTCGACATTCTTTCGACGGAGTGTGGTTCTATTCATCTTCACATTTGGTGAGATTAAGAGCAATATTATATGCAAAAATATTGTCGATAATAGTTTTCTTTTTGTCCAAGATCTCTCCTGATAATAGATAGTCAATTGAGATCTCATTGTTATCAGCTACCTTATCATCTTCATTAGGTTCCTCATCTGGAGCTTCCTATGTATGAAGAATAGTTGCAGGAGAGTCATTGGATATTATATTTGCCTTGAATTGGTGATCATTTATGATTCACATTTTCGAGTGAACTTTCTTTTCTTTCAGGGGACTTTATCCTTGACACTAACCGGTCTACCATGCTTCATGCATTGTGTAGATTTATTTGCCACTTTATTGATTTTTTGTTCTTCTGGGATATCAATTCTTATAGGTGCATTGACAGCTGGTATGTGGAATTTTACAACCAGTTGGCTGTCTACAAATGTATCCGGTAATAAATTTGCGATATTTGGCAAATGAATTAATTTGAATTTCTAGTTCACATTCACTTGATCGTTGATCAATGAGATAATACTTGGTTATGTCATACTATGTCCATTTGTGCTTCTGGCACATATTTTCTCTCCCTAATAGTAGGAAAATAAACTCATCAAAATGACAATCATGCCATTTTAGCTTTGCTTTAAACTTTTACTTTTAGTTTTGTTTTGAAGCTTTAGCTTTGCTTTGGAGAGTTAACTTTACTTTAAGTTTTGCTATTAAACTTTGCTACTGAGCTTTGCTTATGAGTTTTGCTATGGAGCTTTGCTTTCTGGGCTTTGCCTTCTAGGCATCGCCTTCTGGGCATTGCCTTATGGGCTTTGCCTTCTGGGCTTTGCCTTATGGGCATTGCCTTATGGGCATTGCCTTCTGGACTTTGCCTTCTGGGCATTGTCTTATGGGCATTGCCTTATGGGCATTGCCTTCCGGGCTTTATTCTGAGCTTTACTTTGAACTTTACTTGGAGCTTTGCTTCTAAGCTTTGCTACTGAGCTGTGCTTTCTGAGCTGTGCTTCTGAGCCGTGCTTTCTTAGCTTTGCTACTGAGCTGTGCTTCTGAGCTGTGCTTTTGAGCTGTGCTTTTGAGTTGTGCTACTGAGCTGTGCTTCTGAGCTGTGCTACTGAGCTTTGCTTCTGAGCTTTGCTTCTGAGCTTTGCTATTTGTAGCTTTGTTGTTGAGTTATGCTCAAAGTTTTGCTTCGAGATTGGCTATTGAGTTTTGATTTGAGATTTGAACCCATAAATTAATGCATAGGGGCATGTGTATAACTCAGGGTTATTGCGAATGAAATATGTGATATACTTATAATTAAATAACACGTAGTCAATTACGCATGCCTCTATTCTCAAATAAAACCTATTCATGCATGCTAAGAATTTAAATTGCACATAGCATAAATAAATTCTAATAATGCATTTCAGAATATTTAACACAGAAATATTCTTAATCATGCATTTTTCATAATTTAACTAATGAATTCAAATGCATAAATTATTTAACACATAAATAATATTTAAGCATGTATTTTACAATTTAATAAATAAATTATCATTTAGGATAATATAATTAAATTTTACACATGCATACAAAAAATTAAATTTATTTAACATATAAATAAAAATAAATTTTTTTATTGTTGGGTCGCTGAAAATTTATGGCCTAAACCAAAATCCCCTCCTTTTTTAAAAAAAAAAATTGATTGAGTTATTCGAAGAATATAGCCAGATGTCAAAACCTTTACGGCTTTATCCTGTCTTTTTTTTCTAGGGGGATACACGATGTGGCCCAGCCCAAATGTTTTAAAAAAAATGGGAACATAGAGTTTAGGGGGAAAAAAAAGATGGGGAAAAGGTGGAGGCGGAATTAGTTTATTTATTTTTAATTAAAGAAACACCTTCTCAGGGTTTCAAGGCACAGTTCTTGGCCGTCACCATGAGAAATTAGAAAAAACTTCTTCAGCCTGACCTCATAAAGACAAGGCTGATCTAAAGAAAAAAACGCCTTCACGGCTGACGATTAATCAATATATTAGATAGAGGATGAGGCATCATGGATCAAAGATATATAATGCATAAGATGAAGCAGTTTTCATGATGAATTACAAGGCAACAATATTATTTGTCGATCATGGGGAAAAAAATTGATATTTGGAACCTGGGAACTTTGAGATCTGAAGAAAATATCGAGAAGAGCAATTCGTACTGATAACGTGTTGTAATGTGAAGAATTCTGCTAGAGAGAAAATGAGAATACGAAGAGTGTAAAACTGTGTTCTTTATTATTCTTTGTAATCCTCTTTATATAGAGGTAAGGACCGGCAGTTACCGAAGTCGTATGCTTATAAAACTGTTCCAATCACTATATCTATAACATATATCTATAACACAATCAATTTATAAAGAAATATTGCGATAAAATCTATGAGACTAATACCAATCCAAGCTTGTAGCAACACACACAAATGAGGGATCTGAAGTCCCTAAAACTGATTGAGATACAAGCCACACAGTATATTTTTTATTTTTGCAAGATAAAGTAAATTTAATACCATATTCTTTCTCATGGTGAACATTAAATTTCTGCAAAGAAACTTCTATCCGGTACAAGATTAATTATTCCTCAAATAAAGCAAAATTGAAGAAATTCATAAGCAACACTGCAATCGATCGCCGTACAAACAACAAAGGATTAGGATGGATTTCCACTACTATAAAATCCACACTCAACTCAATCATCCAAACAAACAACGAAAGAAAAGAAAACCAAAATGTCGAAGCCCATTTTCCTCTTCTTCATCCTCACATGGCTGGTATACTTTGATGCCGCCACAACATTATCCGGTGGCGGCGGCGGTGGAGCTAACATCGATAACCTTGCATGCCTCGAACAACTCCTTCAGTGTGAACCGTACCTTAGGGTCCCGTTTAGTAGACAAGATATAATGAGATTTTGAAAAATTATCCCACTATAACCTGTATTTAGTATGTGGGATGGCTTGGGAAAGAGTTTCTCGGCTCAAAGATTTAGGTTGATTAACTTTCCATTCTAAACCGCTTACCCCCCAAAAAACTTTCCCTTCTAAACCTCATTTAGGAGGATAATTGAGTTTTGGTTAAATTATTAATTTGTTTTTCATTTATAAAACTATCCAAAAATTAATAAAAATAGTTTCTAAAACTAATTAGAAAATAGTTTTTTCAAAAAAATAAAAATATTGTTTTTTAGAAAAAATCCTAAACCCTAAACCCTAAAAATAATTAGAAAATATTTTGAATAAAATATAATTCGAAAAAAAATATTTTTTTTCCAAAAAATATAAAGTCCGAAAATTCGTAAGGTTAAAATTATAATTATACTTAAATTTTTAATTCATTCCATAAATTTATTATTTTATTTAAATTTTTTATATAAGTTTGTCATTCTTCGTATTCATTTTACAAATGGGCTCGGGTATGGCGGATTGTCATATTGTCCTAACGAACCCAACGAAATATGGAATTTGAGATCGTTACTCTTGTATTTGGAAGAATTTGACTGTATTAACACAATTGGTTTTTATTTGAGTTGTGAAGGTGACAGAAGAATTTTTCAAATAATGTTTGTATTGTCTAATTAAATTTATTATTCTATTTAGGATAAAATGGTAAATTTACATAAATTTTAAAATCCTTGCATCAATTTATCCTGGTTACTAAACATGAGATTTCAAAAATTCACTATATCCTAAACCCCTAATATCCTATATAATCATGCTTACTAAACGCAGAATATATTTTCTCATCCCACTAAATCTCATCCATCTATATATCATTCATCCCTGCTACTAAACGGACCCTAAGGTGAGTGAGATATAGTGAGATGAGAAGAGATATCCGGCATTCAGTACGCAGTATTATATAAGAGTTTAGGGGTGTAGTATCAACTATAAAAAACCAATTATTCCCCAAATCTCATAGGTTTAGAAAGTAAACTTAATCCATCAAAATTCACTTTTTTTCTAGATCAACCCATTTGGCCCGAGAAAATTTTTCTCAAGTTGTTCTGGTTACTAAATACAGGATATAGTGGAATAATTTTTCAAAATTCCACTATATTACTAAACAGTGCCTAAGGTGTCGCCTCCTCCTCCAATTTACGTGATGTATACCTTTAACTGTTTGGGAAACCTCGTCGTTGTGCAGAAATAATATGGTGAATGTTGTTCAGAAGTAGTTATGTTCGGATAAGGTAAGGATATATATTATAAATCCTTACATTATAGAATCCCGAAATTACGGAAGTTATGGGGATAATGGGAATCATGGAGTCATGGGAATCCTATGAGACTTGCCTATATATGTACACGATTGATGAATAAAAAATACAACACAAAGTCCTCCCGTGGATGTAGGCATTGCTGAATCACGTAAATTTGTGTCTATTTTTCTTAACATGGTATCGGAGCAGGGAAATTGATCTCGTGTTCTCGTCATCTACCGCAGGCAACAAGCCGTGAATCATGTCCAGTGGGGAGAGCTCCAACGAACTTTCCCCAGATCCAAAATCACCACTTTCTTATCTCAACAATTTGAGCCGTTTATGTAGAACCAGAAGGTACCTGATACTCAGGGCAATTCTCAGCAGTCTCAGCAAGAAGCAGTCAAGCCTGATAAGGATGACACTTCTGCCATCATCGACCTAAAACTGGACAGTAGCAACTACGTGCTATGGGCGAGGATGATGGAACTGGCAATAATTGGAAGAGATCGCCTGGAATTCATAACTGGCAAAGCAAAAGAACCAGCAAAAACTGATTCCCAGTATAAATCATGGAGGCAATAGGACACACAAGTCTTCAACTGGATTACCAGATTGATTGAACGAAAACTGGTAAACCAATTCATCTACTATCCCAATTCATATGAGTTGTGGAAAATACTTGAATGAACCTTCAATTCGGGGGAAGATTCGTTGCAAATATTTTATCTTGTGGCAAAGACATACCAAATTGTACAAGGAACGATGAAAGTGGAGGAGTATTACTCACTCTGCAATTCATTATGGACTGAAATCGACCGGCGTCGGCCAAATCTAATGAGGTGCATTGAAGACATCAATGAGCACAACCGGCTTCAATCTGAACACCGATTATTCAAATTTCTAGCTGGACTCAATGCAGAGTATGAAGCAGTTACAAGAGATATATTGAAGGAGTCACCACTGCCCTCCATCGACGTCGCATATGCAACCGTGCGATGAGAGTCTACTCGCTGTCAGATATGGAAATCATCATCCAGCACGGTACCTGGTGGCTTAAACACCAACCCTTTAGGCGATATTGGGATAGGATTAGTCGTTCATGGCTCAGAGATGGATAGTTACCGGAATCCTAGACCTGGTGGCAACATATCTCGTTCAATTGTGACACACCTAGATGATCGCCGATAAAAAAACACTGTCCATACCGGTGCCTCATCACACCAGCAACCGTTCTGCGACCACTGTCAAGCGATTGGTCACTGGGAGAAATTCTGCTGGAAAAAACTATGGTTACCCAGGTTGCGGAGGCAGACAGGGTGGACGAATGGGCTATGGTCGGCGGGGCAGCCGCGCTGCTATTACTGATGGCGGCCACGAACCTCCAACTACCGAATTTTCAGAAGAAATTGGTGCTGCAAATCTCAGCAGTGGCCGGAATTGCGAAAAGGAAGGGATCCGAATTGAAACAATTGAGACTCGGCTACACAACCCAGCGGACGAATTGACCCGGGCGATAGGTATAAGTAAATCAGGCTTAGGTGCAAAACTATGGAGATTCCTCTCAAATATTTGTTCTGCGTGTTATTTTTCCGAAGGGTGCTTTGGTAATTCTGCCGTTAATTCTAAAATTGGGCGAGAAATGGACTAGAAATGTGGGCCGACGATTTTGAACAGAAATAAATCAAAATCTGGGCCAAAAATTAATTTATGTGCAGGTAGTCCAGCCCAGAATGCAGGAAATCGTGCAAACGCAAATTTTGTGCAGGAATTCGTACCCCGAAAAATATCTAAGTGGATTTTTTATTGTGGGGCTACAAATACTATTACATATGATACTTCAGATATTGTCGAGGTTCAAAAAACACATAAAAAAGTTGTACAGACAGTGAATGGTGACTTTGCCCCGGTGAAATGTGTGGGGATCATTGAAATTTCTCCGTCTATGAGATTATCTAAATACTTACATGTGCCGTCTTTATCATACAAGCTCCTTTCAATCAGTCATATCTCGAAGGAACTTAATTGTGTTGTTCTCATGTACCCGACGTTCTGTCTTCTGCAGGATATCCGTTCGAAGGAGATCATTGGGCGTGGTATTGAATGTGATGGCTTGTACAATCTCGATGAAGTCGCTTCAGAGGGAAGGACACTCCTAACTCGTGAGTCACCTTACTCGCAAAGCTGGCTGTGACATCGTCGCTTAGGACATCCATCACATGCCTATTTACATCGGTTATTTCCTAAGTTTTCTAGTCATATTCCATTTCATTGCGAAACCTGCGTGTTAGCAAAAAAGTCATAGACAATCTTTTGTGTCAAAACATTCTCATGTTTAGAAATTATTCTCTTTAGTTCATTCCGACGTTTGGGGATCGTCTCCCGTGATTGGGGGACAAGGCTATCGATATTTCTTATTATTCAGTGATGATTGCACTCGTTTGACTTGGGTATATTTCTTAAAGAATAAATCTGTTGTTTTTGAAAAATTCACTCATTTTTCTCACATAATATCCACCCAATTTCAAACCAAAATTCAGATCCTTCGGTCCGATAACGGGGGTGAGTTTGTCAATCTCCAAACGACCAAGTTTTGCTCTGACAATGGGATTATTCATCAGACCTCTTGTACCTATTCTCCCCAACAAAACGAGGTGGCTGAGCGGAAAAATCGATTTCTTCTAAAAATGACCTGGGCTTTAATGATTGAGTCAAAGGTTCCGTCCCCGTTTTGGCCTGAGGCCATAGCTACCTCAGTTTTCCTCGCAAATCACTTGCCTACCCAAATTTTGAAGTTCCGTACCCCAATTCAAGCCTTGTCTGATTTTACTCATGTGCCACCTGCTATGTCGTTTGCACCCTGGGTGTTCGGGTGCATCGTGTGTGTGCATATTCCTAAGACACATCGATCCAAATTTAATGCTTGTGCGGAGAAGTGTATCTTTGTTGGATATGAGGGTACCCGAAGGGTTATCGGTGCTACAACCCAAGGACTCGCCATCTGCATATTACTCTGGATTGTAATTTCGTGGAAGCTGAGTATTATTATCAGTCGTCTTCCCCACCAGAGAGTCAGGGGGAGACTCATGTACCAGACTCTCTTACTTGGCTCGACTCCGTACTGATGCCACAATCTACTCATGCACCTCAAGCGCCTAGCTCAGACTCTCAGTCTCCTCCCACTTCGGCGCCCGAAGCATCTCATGTGCCTCACGCACAAGGCCTGTCTGATGATTCAGGTATACCACCTTCATAGGAGCACGACATTGACATAGTACAGCCGGCACAGGATGAGCTGCCTTAGTCTTATCCAGGTATTATCTGATATTCCGCTGCGTATTGATTCTTCTTTGCCTATGGATTTTGTGACTGACCATGCTGCAAGACCTAAGCCTAGTACACCTAAGTATGTCCTACCTCACAGGATTTCTCGGGGTGTTAAGCCAAAGAAGTACACACCGGATCACGACTCTAAGACTGAGAGGTACCCTGTGGCTGACCTAGTCAGGGGGAGCCTCTTCGAGTCTGCCCAAGCCTTCTCCGTAGCTATATATAATGAAGAGGTGCCTCGAAATGAGACTGAAGCTATGAGTCAACCTTTATGGAGGCGAGCAATGGAAGATGATATGAGTGCCTTGATGAAAAATGAGACTTGGGATAAATGTCAATTACCGAATGGGAAGAAAGCCGTTGGATGCCGGTGGGTCTTTACTATAAAAAGGAAAGCTGATGGGTCTATAGAACGATACAAAGCGAGACTTGTAGCGAAAGGGTACACAGACTTATGGGATTGATTATGGAGAGACTTTTTCTCCAGTGGCAAAGCTAGATACAATTCGGGTCCTCTTCTCTATTGCAGCAAATCGTGACTGGCATTTGCATCAGTTCGATGTTAAAAATGCTTTCTTGCACGGGGACATACATGAGGAGGTATATATGGAAGGACCACCTGGTTTCTCACACAGCTTTCAGAAGAATGAAGTATGCAAGTTGAAGAAGGCCTTGTATAGCTAGAAACAGTCGCCTAGAGCATGGTTTGGTTGATTCACCCTGTCCATGAGAAAGTACGAGTACATCCAGAGCAATTCTGATCACACTCTATTCTTAAAGCGTTGGGAGCAGGGTATTACATGCTTGACTATATATGTGGATGATATGGTGATCACAGGAGATGATACAGAGGAAATTGAAACATTAAGAAGTAATTTGTTCAGGGAATTTGAGATGAAAGACTTGGGAAAGTTCAAGTATTTTCTAGGAATCAAAGTATCACGATCAAAGTTGGGCATTTACATCTCTCAGAGGAAGTATATCCTGGATCTACTTGCAGAAACTGGTTTAGTTGATAGTAAACCAGTAGATACTCCTATTGTCTTGAATCATGGATTGAGGATTGTGGAAAGAGAAGAAGCAGTTGATCAGTCTTGGTATCAACACCTGGTGGGCAAGTTGATCTACTTGTCACATACTCGTTCCGATATTGCATATGCAGTAGGGGTTGTAATTCAATTCATGCACAACCCCCAGAAGAATCATATGGAGGCAGCACTAAGGATTCTGAGGTATCTGAAAGGGTCCCCTCACACTGGGATCATTTATCGAAAGAATGGTCATCCCGATATTGAAGTATACACTGATGCTGATTAAGTAAGTAATCCTGTTGATCGTCGGTTAACATCTGGATATTTCACTATGGTAGGTGGAAATCTAGTCACTTGGAGAAGCAAAAAACTGAAAGTGGTTGCGTTATCGAGTGCAGAAGCCAAGTTTCGAGGTGTGGCCCGTGGCGTGAAGGAGATTTTGTGGATCAGGAGACTTATGACAGAATTGGGGTTTGCTCCATCTCAAGCTTTCCCATTGAGGTGTGACAACAGGGCTGCCATTCAACTTGCACAGAATCCTGTGCAACATGACAGAACCAAACATGTGGAGATAGATCGTCATTTCATCAAAGAGAAGTTGGAAAATAGCATTATCACACTTCCATTTGTACGATCGAAGGACCAACTGGCGGATATCTTAACCAAAGCCGTAAGCGACCGAATATTTAGTGATGTACTATGCAAGCTAGGTGTTGAACATCCCATGCCAAGCTTGAGGGGGAGTGTTGAGAAGTAGTTATATTTGAATAAGGTACGGATATGTATTATAAATCCTTACCTTATATAATCTCGAAATTACGGGAGTTATGGGGATAATGGGAATCATGAAGTCATGGGAGTCCTATGAAACTTGCCTATATATGTACACGATTGATGAATGAAAAACACAACACAAAATCCTCCCGTGGATGTAGGCATTGCCGAACCACGTAAATCTGTGTCTATTTTTCTTAACAGGGCCCACCATATCTGGGTGGTCCATCCTGACCCACTCTGGCGTGATGACTAGCAGGAATTTTTCTGTCCCGAGCGCTCGGGCTTCAGTCCCGAACGGTTTTCAAGACTGTCGGATATCAATTCGACGGCCCTAATTAAAACTGTTATTAAATTCAAAGATTCGGACCCTGACCCACTTTTTTGAGCCGGTGGGGTTCTGCACGTCGGGCAGCTATGGATTAATTTCAAGTTCAACACTACCAACAGAAACGGCTTCAAATACGATATGCCAAGCAGCAAGCACCCGAAATTACTTCGTATCAACAAGGCAAACAAACGAACACAAAATATGGAAACTTTTCGATTTCCAGAAGAAGAAGAAAACATACGAAAACCGCAACACACCTCTGGACATTGTTTGATCCATTCAAAGCTTGCATTGGCCAAGAAAACCCAGAATCTGGCTCGGAAAAACAGCCATCGGCAGCCGTGACATCTTGAATCCCGTAATCATACAACCAATTCGTGTTCTCCAGCAATTCCATCACCGACGTCGCTTGAAAAATTCGATCGGATTTTGTCTGAATTCCTTGCTTTCGATTTCATTTCACTCCTTGAATTTCAACATATCAGGCTGGGTCAAATCTTTTGCCTGGACTTGGCCAAAGCCGGCTGCCGAATTGTGGCTGCAGAAGGGGTGAGATGAAGTTCTCCGCCTGTTATTCAAGCATCTGTGAAGAAGGGGTACTCCGCCTGTTATTCCAGGATCTGAGATGAAGTTCAGCAACCCGATCCGGAGCCTTATTTGACCTGCGGAATTTATTTTTTTAAATGAATTGATCGTGGTCGTCGGATATGGATTCGACAGCCATAAAAAGAACTCGGCACATAAGACGGGGTTATTCAGGACTGAGGGGTCGGGATAGGAAAATTCCCGTGATGACTAGGGGCATAAAGTTTTTATCCCGATCCCGAGCAGGGACAAGTTAGGGATTTCTTTTTTTTTTTGTGGTGGGGAGTCCGTAAGATGGAGAAATATTATAACGTATGGAACATTGTCAAAGAAAAAAACACGAAGACTTTGTAATTTTAAACTTATATTTTTAATATTTTTATTTTATTTTATAATAAAGTCACCACAATCAGAATTCATAATATATCTTTAGTCGTCTTACATTATACGTATGACTACAACATGAAATGCCATGCATTTTTCTTCATCCGACATTAGATAGACCGTGAAGTACGATGCAAACGAGACCTATCAAGCTAGAATATAGCGGAAAATTATAGAAAATAAAGCCTGCGATGCAAGAACGGATATATTGAGGCAGATGAAGATCGTATTGCAAATATGACAACTACAGGAGGCTGAGAGAACAAGACTGGCGGCACTGGAAAAGACCTTTTGACGAGGAGCATGTAGAGATAATCTCAGAGATTATGAACTCCAAACAGAAGAAACTATATAAGCAAGCCTGGGCAGAAATACTAAAAACGAATTTACCTCAGCTAGAAGAATTAGAGCTTAACTTAGACTATGAGTAAACTAGAGTCTATAAAGTGAGGCGGGGACCCAACGTTCCCGAACATCGCGTGTACAAAAATTTTTATTTTTAATACAAACTTACCAACCAAAAAAATGATGGACTGTGAAGTTTGGCAGCTAAATTCATCACAATTTGAGCAAACTACACCATAGTCTTGAATTTAGTTAATCCCCACCGTTCACACCCGAAAGTTAAATACCCATTAAATAAATTTTAATTATAATAAATTTAATTATAGTGTTAAACGGTGTGTTATTAGAATCAAAATGAATATTTAGGATCAACTCACACACCATTTCGACATAATAATTTCAAAACCGACTTTATTTTGTTATTTCGACAATAAAAAATGCTAAAAAACAGTACCAAAATTCGCTATACTTCATTTTACGACCATCTTGAATTTCCTTAATCGCCACCGCGCACGGTCAAACTTCCCCCATCATTCTTCACAAATCACAATGTCACATTAATTAATAGATGATGAGGAATTTTTTTTGAAGTTTTTATGTCATGTTTTTCACCATTCAAATTCCATTTTCAAAAACATCAATCCCCAAACAAACGAGAGCTCAAGAAAACGTCCTTTCAAACTACAAATAAGACCATTATAATTTATGCAGTGTTTCTGCAAGAGCACTTCACTTCATGCAATCGACGACATGGAAGAAGGGCTACCCAAATTGAAGCTCAGCCTTTCGTTCAAGCAAAGATTCGAAAGTGGAAGTGACTCTGAGAATGATGCGGCGACGCCACCGCGTTATACGAGCATCAGGGACTTAATCTCGAGCTCTTCACCCTGCAGTTCCGACCGGGGGAACTCATCCGATCCCTTCATTGTGCACATTCGAAACCAACTGGTGAAGCAAGCTGCCGCCGCATACGTCCTCTCAGCCACGACTGCGGAATCCAAAGGCGACCGAGGATCATGGATACAATGCCTTTGGGAGAGGTTGAAGATTTGCTTTCTGGGATTGATCTCTTGGTGGCAAATGGAAGTTGGGACAGAGTTGCATTGCATTTCTGGGATCTGCTTAACCTTCACCAAGAACCTTTGTGAGTATCTTGTACCCACACCCAACTAGGGAGATGGGGCTATAGTGAAAATCTGGTTTAACCGTCTCCGAGTTCTGTTGCAGAAAATATAGATTAAGACTATGGACTTTTCTTAGGTGCACATTTTATGATAGCTAAGGTAATCTCCTCACAAAACTCTCTAATTAGATCAATGTTGTGCTCCTCCGAGATCATTCTTAGTGCTGATATATGTAATCATGTGTGATACTGTCTCCTGAAAAAGTCGTTATGATGAGCAGTTTTTTACGTAGTGTCATGGCTAAGAGTCCAGTTTAGAGTCATGATATGCATCCCACCATGGTATTCCAATTTTTTGGGGAAACAGGATTGTACAACTGGAAAATGCGATTTTGTTGTGGTCTTTGTCACAATGGATGCCTTCATTTCACAACACGTGAGTCTATTCATTTTATTTTAATAAATTTTAATATATTTAATTTTATATTATTATTTTAATAGATTTTTATCTTTCCTACATCGTCCTATAATATGAAATATTTGCCCAATTGCTTATAATTTGTCGAAAATGAGACCAACGTAATTTTGAGCGCGTCGTGTGCTTCAGTTTGACATGTGACATCATATAGTTTCGATACATTTATTATTTAATTATTTTTTTATTTGATAGATATTTTAAGAGTAACAAACTTAACCCTAACTTTAAACGATGTATTACTAGTGCCAAATTATTTTCTAAAATTGCGCGTTGAAATCTTTCACGAATCGGTCATATATTATGGTTTCGGTGAAAACCCTATTAAATAAGCATTTTAAAAGTAACAAACTTAACTCGAGCCTTAAACGGTGTGTTACGACTGCCAAAATATAAGTTATGGAACATCGTATCAAAATCATAGATTCCAGTTTCGTTGGCTACGCCGCCCAAAAAACTAATACCTTATTAAATAAAGCATTTTAAGAGCAACAAACTTAACCCTAGCTTTAAACGGTGTGTTACGAGTGCTAAAATAAAAGTTTTGGAATCATTGTATTAAAATCATAAATTATGGTTTCGACGGCTCTGCCGTCCAAAAAACTAAAACCTATTAAATAAAGCATTTTAAGAGCAACAAACTTAACCTTACCTTTAAACGGTGTGTTACGAATGCTAAAATAAAAGTTTTGGAATCATTGTATTAAAATCATAAATAATGGTTTCGGCGACTCCGCCACCCAAAAATTAAAACCCTATTAAATAAGCATTTTAAGAGCAACAAACTTAACTCTAACCTTAAACGGTGTGTTATGAGTACTAAAATAGAAGTTTATGACTGGTTCTTAAATCATAATTCTCGTGTCGATTATAGATTATGCTTTCGATAGCTTCGCCGCCAAAAAAATTAAAATCCTAATAAATAAGTATTTTAAAAGCAACAAACTTAACTCTAACATTAAATGTTGTGTTAAAAGTGATAAAATAAAAATTTAGAACAATATACTCTGACATGATAAACCCACACCAAACTTTTTTTGTATATCTATTTTATCTATTTAATATTTTAATTACAATGTCTATTCTTTATTTTATGTTAAAATTTATTATCCTAGAATATATAATTGTCCAAAAGTTTGATCAATTCATCACCCACTCACACAAAACTTCCGACAATATCCGACCATCACTTGTCGAAATCCCTTTTTCATTGAATGAAAGGCGCGTTTAACTTATGTTGCATTTTACAGAATAATCTGGATGAAATAAGTGGGATGTTTATCATTTGGGGTCCAGTTTAATATGTTCTTTGATCTCCTAACTAAGTTATAGTAGTGGCAAAGTAGCTTGCAAGGATCGAATACACAAAAAAATGATGAATTTATTTGTTTGGTTCTTCTTGATAAATTACTGTAAAAACAATGAAACTTGGAAGGGGACGGGGAGATTGAATGATTCTGAATTGACAAATAAAGACTATAGAGAATAGCTTCTAACTTTCGACCGTTGAAAATCCTCTCTCGAAACCCTAATCTCTACAACGGCGAGCACTCCCGACCAGGTCTTCCCGCCGCTGGCGGAGGAGGCTCCTAACAAATGAGTCAAAAACAAGGAATCGGACACCACCGGCAACACGGCCGATGTTTCGTACAAAGCTTTCCTCACGCGCGACCAGATCCCTGAACGAATGGAGATAATCATTGAGGAAGGGGATGTAATTCATGAGTACGATGGTATTCGGCCAATTGTCACCTTCGGATCGAAGATCCAAGCTCAAATTGCGAAGAATATGTCCAATGCCCTAATTGTTCGGCCGCTGGGTCCACAAATTGGGTACCAATCACTGAAGACCAAGCTCCAGATCTTATGGCAACCGAAGGGGGAGCTAAAGCTTATTGATATGGGTGATGGGTTCTTTCTTCTTAGGTTTGCAAATGCTACTGACTTTTGGCGGGCACTCTACGAAGGGCCGCACATTTTGGCAGGTTGACCACTCCGGGTGTTCCCATGGCATGCGGAGTTTGACACAACGGCCGACCATGTGGAATCAGTGGCGATGTGGATAAGAATCTCAGGACTCCCTCCACAATTCTTCTATGAAAGCCTGTTGAAAGAGATCACCAAGTGTGTCGGGACCTGGCTTAAAGCGCACACACATACGCTATCTGAAGATCGGGCGTTGTTCGCTCGAATCGCCCTTCGTCTGGATCTGAGGCGTCCTCTTACTCTCTCTGTGCAAGTTAACGGGATCATCTACCCGGTTACATATGAGGATCTCCATGAAATTTGTTTTTCATGCGCTAGATATGGCCATCTTGCTGGCAAATACCCCTACTCCAACGAAAGTTGCAACACTGATCTTACCAGGACTCCGCCAGCAGGGGAAACGGAAAAACAAAACCCAGGGGAGGAAAGTTCCCAACGGTCAGGAAACAATGCCGAATTTCCGCTCAAATTTGTTCCTGGCTCAGAAAGGAACACTGATGATACATAGAGCAAGGCTTCTGCTAGTCACGTAGTCCCTGAGTCTTTCAACCGCATACATGTCTCACGCGGAGCAACAACGGACATTATAGATACATCCAAACCGGGCAAATGGCTTATGGTGGAAAAACGTGGACGCAAACCCGGTAAGAGCCAATTCTTCTCCTCAAATACCAATTCTAACATTTCCTTTTACTCGGGCAGGTTTGGTGTGCTGGCTCAGGACATTCCGGAGACAGAATCAAACGGTATGGGAGCAACCTCAAATTCAAGGGAAGCACCCTCAGCATCCAACTTCAAATATAGAGCAGCACCAAACGGGAAGGGGAATAGGAAAGTCGTCGGGATTTGCCTCATCAAAAATCCCTCGTCAACCGGGAAAGAAATCAATCCCCAACAAGCAAAACACACCCAGGAAGCAATGGTCTTTGCAGCGAAACCCCTCCCACAACAAGTCACTACATCGCCACAAAATCAGGAAGATAATGCGGCCAAGGGCATCACTGGACACGAATCGGTGATCATTCCACATCCAACAGGGCAAGGTATGTCAAACCCAAAGATTGGGAATCAACCTCATGGTTTTCATGTTAGTAAGGGACGGCGCAAACAAATAGGGAATTATCAGTCTCTCTCAACAGAAATACCTGACGATCCGGGAGACAATGAGAAAAATGAAATCGACGAGGACATGACCCCGGATGCTGAAGAGGACAATGATCCATCTTTACACATGCATGAAGGGGCATTGGAAGCCCTTCCGGATGGAGACTCATTTATGGTGCCAGCGGACCAAAACTGCCCCATGCCAAGTTTGGAGGGGGTGGTAGCAATGGCTTCACTCAATTCTGATCAAGAGCTCACAGAGTCTGTCCTCTGACTATCCTTACATTTCCATAGCAGAACACCCGTATAGGTTTTAATGGCTTGAAATCGTTGAGAAAAAGGTTGGATTCGCCTGGGTTCTTCACGAAATGCGACTAGGGTTCTTCACGGTTGGTATTTTTTCCGGACGAAATCATCGATTTGGGGATTGAAGAGTTGTTTTGTATGCAGATCGAGGGTATTTACGTTTATCGCCAATTCCCACAATTCATAAGTCTCCAAATCACATGTGTTTGAAGGGATTCATTTAGCGCTCCCAATCAACATTAGGTGGAAAAGGCGGGAATTTGAGAAATTTGGTCGTCCGTAATGCACTAAATCAGAAACACGGTAAACATGTTTCGAAGTTTGACTGCGAAAATGACTGTAATCAAATTCTATCAAACGCAGTAAACAGAACATTAGTTGTAAGAAAAATTTGAGAAATAGTTTTGGTCCTCATAATAGTACAATGAAGTAGCAATAAAATGAGAATGTTTAAGAAAACAACCATGAAATAATATTTTCTTATTTAAGTTGGCCCACACATGCACATTTGCGCAAATGTGACCCAAATTCAGAGAGGTGAGTTATCTTATAACATGGTATCGGAGTGAGCAGTCTGAGATCCGAGATTATTTCCAATAATTCCCCAGTAAATTGGACTTATGGGTGGGGGTCCATAAGGGATTTTGCCAATTTAAGCATTGTTTCAGGAGCACCTTGATGATTGTTGTAGAGTTTCTCATAATTGTCTCTGGGAAATCATAATTATTGATCCCACAATAGGAATTGACCTAATTTAACATTATCCGTATGAAGTAGTACCAAGTCTAAACAAGTTTTACTTAATTGAACTTGAGAAGAAATGTCCCACAATGATTTCCCACATAAATATTAACAAACTTAAATAGAAATGTGGTGTTACAATCTATCATCTTAGACTCAAAGTTTTAATAAGAATAACCACATCTTCTTATTTAAATTGGCCCACATACGCAACCCGAGCTAACAGGGTCTAGTTTTTTTTGTTAGGATGCGGCTTGTGTAGTCGAATGGGAGCTGTAAGACAAATGCATTAATACGTTAAACAGTACGGCTTATGTAGCCGAGTGGGAGCTGTTGGACGTTTAACGTAATTATGGCATAATGTAATTAAGGATTAAATTGCAATTAATATTTTTAATTGGAATTTATGTAATTAATACATTAAATGGGCCTTGGCCCATTAAGGTCCATATCTACTCCTATAAATAGGGAGATAACCCTAACATAAGCTTGAACGCTAAGTTGTATTCAATTCTCATCTGTTGAGAACCCAGTTTTCATAGTTCTCTTGAAGTGCTGCCTCATCATCTCTGAAGGAGAGTTTTGAGTTGTGGAATACCACCGGGACTCTGGTAGCCCCGTTTGAAGATCTGTTCAACCGGAATATTACGATCAACCACGCTTCCGCTATAAAGGTACGATTTTGTATTCGTATTCAAATTATCAGATCTGTTCTGATATTGAGAATTCAATCCTACAGTGGTATCAGAGCCAAATTTCGTTTTTAATTGATTTTGTTCAATTAAATTTTTCCGGATACTAATCGAATATGTTTTGTTTGTGTTTCCGAAAAATCCATCGGATCTATCACCGTTTGCCGCCGGAGTGTCGTCGCCGCGTGAACAGTACCCGTGAATAGTGCCCCTTGAATAGTGCCGTGAACAGTACTGCAACGTGTATGTCACGCGCCGGAGAAATTCGTTGGAAAATGTGTGTCTCACCAACCCCGCCCAGATCTATGGATCTGTTTTCGATTTTCTGACGATAAGATGCGGGGCGTGTTCATCACGCGCCGCCGCTCGAAAAGGAGGACATCGTCGGAATGGGAGAGGAGGTGAACGGAGAGATGTCTCCTTTTGCCGAAGAAAACCGTTCGTTCGTGTTGATGGTGGGCGGCGACACACAACAGACGATGATGATCCGACGGCAACAAATTCGGTGGAGAAGGTGGCGGCCACAAATTAGGGCCTAAAACCTAAAAGTTTTTTTTTCTATGGAAGAAATGGGCATGGGTGGTAGCCGATATATGAGGTATTTTAAAACCGTAACTTTTGTTAAGTTGGTTTTCCCTTCATAATGCCTATTTTTTTATTGTTGTTATATAAAAAAAAGGATGGAAAAAATTGTGTTGGGGCACATTCAAAAAAAAATATTTTTCGATTATATGTTAATTTGAAAATTTAATTTTCAGTATAGGATATATTTATGTGTTGAATAATCCTTATCAATTTATTTGTTAAATTGTAAAATGCATGGCTAATTGTTATTTATGTGTTAAATAATATATGCATTTTAATTTATTAGCTAAATTATGAAAATCCATGATTAGGAATATTTATGTGTTAAATATTCTAGGTATGTATGATTAGAATTTATTTATGCAATGTGCAATTTAAATTCTTAGTATACATGATTAGGTTCTATTTGAGAACGAAAGCATGCTTAATTGACTATGTGTTATCGCGTTACAAGCATGTTACGTGTTGCAAATTCCTTTTATTATTGGAATGTGTTCCGAATAATAATAA